>NJCR01000427.1:0-30851 GCA_002234235.1 Fusarium hostae | reverse complement strand
GGGCGCCTCTGTAGCGGGCGCCGTCTGGTCTGGTCTGGGGGTCCAGACCAGACCAGACCAGACCATTCCGATCACTGTCTCGATCGTTGGATTATCCCGACACTCGACAGCCTCAATTTCAGGAACCTCAGATCTTTATCTCTAGCATGGGGAGGAGGACCTAACACATAAATTCCTGAAGAGTCCCTAGGAATAATTAGACAACTGACTTCTCTGGAGCAACTGAGTCTCTGTGCTGGAAAAAGGTTTGGATGGCGACACCAGTGGCTCGTAGACCATGATAAACTTCGTCACCATCTCGGCCAGCTCCAAGGACTCACTAAGTTAGCATTAGTCCGTGACACGTATCCCGTCCCTATGCCCGGGGTCTCTTCCGAAATGTACTATGAGATTCGGTATGCAGGACCCGAGGAGAGAGAGGATACAGAGGCGAGACCAGACCTCGATATGGACCAAGACACTGAGGAGGATGAAGATATGGTGGATTATATGGCGCAGATATGGGAGAGGGCACATCGAAATCATATGCTTGATCAAGCTGAGAAGTATGCTGAAATCTTGCCCAGGCTCGAGTGGATGTTCTGTGGGCAGCGACCGATGGGATTCATAAAGACAATAGAGGGGCAAAGAGCAGTACCTTTGACAGAGGGGAGGGATGAGTGCTATACATATCGAGAGGCAATCTTTAGAGGCTCTTACTAAGATATGTACTCTATGGTACCCTTGGTATCGCTCTATAACTTCAATATGTGCAATACACTAGCGGAGCTGTTCCCAGCCTCTCAACCTGCCCTTGCCCCCTTCCATAACTGTGCATTTACACCTTGGGTAAATCTCCGGTTTCTTAAGGGTATGGACCGAGCACCTAGTCAACAGGTAATCTAAGACAACTCTCCCTTAAGAACGTTAATTTACATTAAGACTAGGCTATAACTCCACCTCCACAGTGAGCATGCTTGATCGTGTCTGGTAGCATTCCACGTTGAAAGACAAATAAAGGGTACTCTCTATTCATTCCATTTCCAGCAAAATAAGTGTATCAGAACCTAGTCTTCACTACACACATCGCTCTGCAGTGATAACGCGTTAGAAGACCTTGAACAATGATTGACTTCTTGGGCATAACTTACTCCTACTCGATTCGGGCATTTATGTGATCTCCATGTGTCAAAGATCCCATCACTCTCGATGCATCCCCAGTCGCAATTGCAGCCGGACGGATTACATAGCGTTCCACTGACATCATAGTTGCTGACGTTTGTGCATCCTGCGGCGCGTGCATCTCTTCGCGCATCCGTTCGATTGTGACAGCTACCGGTTTCATCGCGAATCTGGATGTAATGAGCAGAGGCGGAAACTGCAGAGCAGATCACGGCAATGATGGTGAACTTCATCGCTGTGAGAACAGGCCGGAGGGATCGGGGTCAACAGAGTATTGTTTGTCAGGGCCAAGTAACTACACCGAGGTGAAAAGACGTTATATGGACATCCTTTCGAGATAGCCATCTCTGTAAATCAACAGGGCAAGACCGTAATTTAAATTAACGGACTACAAGACATATTTGAACCGCGATGCAGCTTTTCCTGACAATATGTCGTGCCATAATTGTGGCCGCATTCCTCAGGAAGTGGAGATTTGTCAAGGGAGGATAGACATTCTCATTAAAGCTGGATATACTACAAATCCTGGCAGGCTTCGAACCCATATTAAATCTTGCCAGCTCATTAAGAAAACGCTAATGCAGATAGTCAACAGAGAGATTTATAAAATTAGAACGGTAAGCAAAAAAGAATTAATCAGCTATGTCAATCGACCACGCCAGGAGTCGAACCTGGAATCTCTAGAGGGATCAGTTGCTGAAGACCGAAATCTAGCGCCTTAGCCATTAGGCCACGCGGCCTGATCTTATTGGATGATTATAGGTCTCAGTAACTAACTATTCCCAGACTGTCCATTCAGGATATGTTTACCGCCTCAATCGCCATCTTCACTAGCCAACCTTCATCGCTTCCATCTCACTTCATTCTCGTCAGCTGCCTTGAACAAGGTAGCTAAGCATACCAGGATCTAAGGCACAAACCACTCAGATATACAATATTAAAAAAGGGGACCAGTTTAACTAAAATATTCAGAAGTTATAGTCTCGCTAGTAGAGGCTGCAGAGCTTCTAGATGTCGTTGACATATCAGAAGTTGAGCATGGCGAGGTAGTTCCCGAAGATTCTGTTGTCTTAGATGTCTTATATATAGATGAGCTCTCTGTAAATAAGACAACAGGACTTACGTGTCCCTGTTCCAGATAGAGTGTAACCTTCAGGGATTCTATAACGTCAAAGAGCCACAATGCCTCACCGTCTTCCTCAGAACATACCGTTTAAAGTTTCCGCGAAGGGTCTTGCTATAATATTTATATTCTACTCCACATAAAAGACATACGTAACTCTAATCTAAGCCCATATCATATCTCGGATATTTAAATTCAATCTATGTAACATCCTACCTGAGATTTCTTCACCAGACACCGCCATATTACTCAATATAAGTCGACAATGTAGATCAACTTGGCCACCCTTCTCCTTTTATTTGCTACTGCCTTCCATGCAGTAGAAGCCAACAAATGCCTCTACGAGACTCCTCGCAAGTGTTCTGAGGGCTGTCCCAATGGAGGCTGTACTGGGAGCAGTTCAGACGATGTATGCTGGTACAACTGTTAAAGAACGACTGTAAGCACATGAACTATGTTTGGCCGCCTTGTATTAACCTTCATAGGCAATGCCGAAGCCAGTCGTGACAACCCCGGTCATTACGTTCACAATCAACCACCAATCATCTTTGGACCGACAGGCCGTAGGACGGGCGTCGTTCTAGTTAACCCATCACTTTAACATGACCTAAAGGACATACACCGGGGTATTTCTTTAACCAATAGTAGCGCTCTATATTTTGGCGTTGGTTTGTATGGAGCGGCTCTTTTTTTTAGTTCTTGGTATATTATTCAAGGAAATTTGACTATAAATCTCTCTCCTGTCTGCGCTTCACTTCATGCACAACTCAAACTATAGGCATTTGAGATGACATCAAACACATTCCGGATTTTCAATTTATATCTAACACTGTTTATCTTACATCTGACCTTCGCAGAGAGGAGGTAATCTCGACTGAGATCATTCTCAACTCAGACGACCTCAGGGGTCTCCTGCTCACCCTTCTTGTCGTCAAGAGGCTTGTCGAGACCAAGGCGCTGACGAGTGGTGTAAGTTGCAATAGAGCCATTGGCATCAGCCTCAGTGATGAGCTCCTTGCGACGAGTATCAACCAGAAGGCGAATCAAGTCAGGGCGCATGTAGTGACCAGCGAAGTCAGCAAGGACCTTGGTGAGATGAGTCTCATTGAGATCAATGTCAACAAAGAGAAGACCATCAAAGTCCTTCTCAGGCTTGACGACCAGGCTACCATCAGGGCGATAGATACGAGCATGGCCGTTGTAGACAGAGGGGTCAGTCTCTGGCTCAACACCCTCAGGAGTGTTGATCTTGAGACCCTCAACAGACAAGCGCTGGAAAGGAGCAAGAGTCCAAGTTCCAGTCTCAATGGCATACTCAGGAGTGACCAGGTCAGAAGCAGGATCAGCGTAGTTGGTAGCAGGATCAGGCGCAACCTGGCGCTCCTTTCCAGGATAAACAGGCCAAGCAGCGATGTGAACTTGTTCACCAGCAGAGACGTTGAGAGACTTGAGGAACGGATTCATGTTCTCCCAGCAGTTGAGCTGACCAACACGACCAATGTCAGTCTCGCTGACGGACATGAAGGTATCGCCTGAGCCATCACCGTAGACAAGCTTCTCAACGTGGGTGGGCTTGATCTTGCGACGGTGGTTGATGACAGAGCCATCAGGGCCGATGAGAACTTGGGCGAGGTAGAGAGTAGCATGGTCGATCTCGGAGAAGCCGAGGGAGACGTAGATTTGGTTGTCGCGAGCGGCGCGTCGAATGCGGCGCATTTCCTCGGAGTCGACGGCCATGGAGTTCTCGCGATAGCGCTTCAGCATGGGGAGAGATTGGAGGTAGGTGACCTTCCACATCCAGTAGGGATATCCAGGGATCCCTCGAAGTTGTTAGTGATGAGGTTGAATGGGAAGAGAGGGAGGACTTACAAACTTCGGGGAAGGCGACGAGCTTGCATCCAGCTTGTCCAGCCTCGTTGATGAAGTCGATGGTCTTGCGAACACCACCCTCAAGATCGAACCACTAGATAATGTTAGTTGTGTTTGGGGTCTTGAATTGTTGGGACTTACTCCAGGCTCAGAGGTGACTGCGGCGGCCTTGTACTTGGTGATAGCCATGATGAAGATTGTTACGATGGTTGTTGTTGAGATTGGTGCTTGTGGTGAAGGTCTGTGAGATGATGAGTGAGATTGAATCTGAGAGGCATCATCCAATATTTATACCAGAATGAACCTCAGTACATGGATACAAAGTACTGACTGTTTATCTCATCCAGCGTTACAGTCCGAGTCACCGAGGTCTTCCGCATCTGCACGACCGTCATGATATCTGCACCATGATGTATATCGTTTCACATACAACATCCATGCATATCAGACATTTCAACCAATAGAAACAAAGCACCAAGATCTACCATCCATGGAGAATTGCCGGAGAGGCTTTACCGAAAATATCCGTGGCGGCGTAATCGTCTGATAGTCCACAATTTTGAAGGGTCGATGCCGCTGCGGCGTGGTGCGGGCCGCAGATTGATAAGTCGTGCGGCGGTGCGGCGGTGCGGCGGTTGTCTTGTAGGACAGTCTATGAGAATGCGGCCAAGAATGGATATCGTGAAAGCTTGTGAGGTCTTGTGGTTTCATGGATGCATTGATTTACACAATCACAACGTTGTTCCGCTGATCCCGAGGAGATTGTTGCTCCGAAAATGCCCGTGTTATGGAGGTTGGGGAGACTGTTGGGGTTGTGACTTGTGCGAACAAGTGAAATGCATGTATTTCATTGAACTGAAGCCAGTAGATTGTTGGGATGTATTGAGCTGACCATAATGTCACATAGCTGTGAGGATCCTTTGTCACAGTCGGTGATGCTGACCTCTTGTGTCACTTGCCACTTCCGACTTCTCAGTAATAATGCGGAGAAGGTAGTATTTATTCATGCTTCTTGCAGCAATGGGAAACATGAATACACCAACACGGAACTGACATGTGGTAAACAACATCCTAAATTGTAAATGATCGGCTCCGTCAGCTTTCTTTGTGACTGACATAAGCTTATATGTTTATTTGCAGAAATTCTGGTAATATACCCGTAGATAGTAAACCCCGTGATTTATACTTGGCTATCACTATAGGGTATTTGTTTTATGAAGTCAAAGAGTGTCAGTATAGAAGTCTTAAGGTGGGAAGGAGAAGTCTTCTGAACCAGTTGTCATCTTCACATGTTCTGAGATGACAGCAGGCCCTTTAGTGCAATGGTCAAGCACCTAGGCAAGCCCCCCAGCGGCAACAGTAGGTTTAAACCCCGCAAAAGGCACCTTTTGACCCCTCATTGAGGCAGGCCTCTGAAGTAAGCCTAGCGTGCTGACTGAGGCTAAGGCAAAAGCCTATTGCCAGGCTGTAGTAGTAATATAACTAGAGGTTTATAGAGTGTTTCATTAGCTGCTTATAGTTAATTAATATAGTATTTACTTAATATAATTAGCTTAAATTAAATAAAGCCTAATTTTCTTTGCCTTATAGGTAAATAGTGAAGATATAAGGGGGTAATTAAATTAGGTTATAGTCAAATTATAAAGGGAAGGCTCCCTAGTTAGTGCAGGCAACTAATAACAACTTCAAGAGATGACAGCAAGATACCACATGGAATGACTTATTACATACTTGGAGAAGAAGGCCAAATAATCAATTGATGTCTATATGCGAAGTAATCAATTCTCCGTATCTATAAAAGAGAGATCCGTATCTGAACGCCACCGGAACATCTACCGTGTTACTCCGTCAAATCACCAGGAGTAGGCTCAGTGCTAATCCCCTGCAAAACGCTCTTATCAGCACTCCTCCCCTCCGCCGTCTTAATAACCTCCAAAAGCTCCTGAGTGCGCGGCGACCAACCACCGTTAACCTTCCCATCAAGAATCTGAGCCGAAGCAACCTCGGCTCCATAAAACTCCGCATTAACATTACGCTTCTCCTTGATAACCGTCCCATCAACAGTCAAACCACCATAAATACCACGAGACTTTGTATATGTCCAGACAGGCTTCACATCACCCATGTTGACGTTTCCACCAAGTGGTCCAGCTGCAAGAGCCACAGCGCCTCCGAGGTTGACTTCAGACTTTTTATAAGCGTCGACTGCTTCTTGGGTGTTGAGAACGCAAATACAGTCGTATACGTCTATGCCGTAAACAAGACCGACACTACCGCTGCGGACGGAGAAGGCAGAGGGTGAAGACCATGATCCATCGGGGAGACGGGCGATTACGACGCCTGATCCTCCTGCTCCGGCGACGTACATACCTGCTCGGAAGCCGGTGAAGATTGCGAGGCCTTTGGCATTGCTGATGACATTTGAGGAAATTTTGTTCTTGTCTGGTATCCATTAGATGTAACTCATGAACGGGTTGGAGGGCACGTACCGACGAAGCTCTTGAGGATACGAGCGCTCTTTTCGCATTCTTCACGAAGATCGGCAGTCTTGAAAAGGCCCATTTTGTTGATTGTTGATTGCCTTGGGGGTTGAAATAGTTATACTCTTGTTATTTAATAGTCAAAGATGCAATTATTTGAGTTGCTGTGTCTTGAGAATTGATGATGAAAAGAAGAGTCCGTCACTTGGAGATGATCCTATCCCCCATCCTTTATACGAAAAATATCTTCAGGTCTGCATTGCTTCTACATATAGGATAATTTGCAATCTTGCGCAAATCTGCGTATGCGACAATGGCTACTGCATAGCCTCATTTGGTGATGCCTTCTTTTACAGCTTCAATACTCATCTCAATTGACAAATCCTCGAAATTGACCAATCACACACTCCAGCGTATGTAAGCAAGCGTATCCCAGCGTATTCAGCGTAAATCGTAAACTCGACCAATAAGCATGCACCATTCTCCAAGCTGACTGAGGCTTTGCACTACACAAACGATTGGACCGGGGAGAGAAATAGCTTAGACTTTTGAGTTCAGTGCTAAAATCACGGGACGCGCGGCAAGAGTCATGATGGAGGGTAGACCCTGTTTTGTTTAGAGAGTTTTGAGTCTGGTTGCCTAGAATCTTGCAACGTCTTGACTAAATTAGCTGCGATTTATTGATTGTTGGGAGAAAGGTGGCTTGAAACCTTCGCCGTAGTTTTCGGATGCCATGGTTGACTCGGCGGGGTCGGAGTGATCCAGGAGCAGTCATTCACTGTGGACATTCATATCGTGGAATCTCATCAGGTGTTATCTTCACCTTGCAAGAGTCATGGCTCATGAGGCGTCAGCGGCACAATTGCTATCAGCTATATCATATCGCGGCATCAAAAGACCTCATTAGTGAACAGATATGAAGATCAATAAGCCTTTGGCCATTCATTACACATTAAAAAAAATCTATATAATAATTCTATTGGGTATATCCCCTTCCATGTATCAATCCTCTACGTGATGTGATTGTTCTATACAGCGCTATAATTCCGCTGGTGCAAATGCTTAGTCGAGCTGGCCTCACTGACAGCACGATCATTCTGATCCTCAGCAGTAGAGTCATCATCCTCCTGTTGCTGACCCTGATGCACAATCTGCGTGACGACAGTCTTCTTGATACCCTCAATCTTCTCACGTTCCTTGAGCTCATATTCATCTTCCTCGCCGAGCTCAATATGTGTTCGGTGATGAGCGCTGGCGAGAGTCTGACCGAATCGTGTGCCGTGAGGTCGTGATGTTCCGGTCGTTCGTGATCGTGAGGAATAGTCGTGGCCGCCGCGTTGATCGTTGTTACCGGCTCGGACGACCTTTCCGATAAGATCGGCCATGTTCATCTCGATGTGAAGCTTGAGGAGGTAGACGAGGGGATGGAATTGAATGTAGCTGGCGAAAGTCAGTAAAAAGCAAGATACTCTTTGATGGTGGTGAACTTACACAAAACCATTGGGCAGAGACATCATGCATATGAGCAGTACATCCAAAGCAATAGAAATACCACACAAAAACATGTTCATCTGGTACAGACGAGTATACTTCTGCAGACCATTGGCAACAAGTCGCTGCTTAACAACATAGATGAAGTAAAAGTTGAGAACAGCATCCATTAAAGCGAAAATGACTTTCTCGCATCGATCCCAGATATCGTTCAAGTGGATATAAGCCTCGCTAATCTGCAGTCGAGCGGGGACCCAGATGCAAAAGACGCTGATGTTGACGGCGAAAAGAATAAGGAAGCAGAGCCATTTGAGCTTTGTACCATTGGATCGAACGACCATCAATAGCGAAACTCGGTTGATGATGATTTGGATGAGGCACTGGACCTGCGTTGACCACCAGACAACTATAACCGTTAGCAAATGTACCCCAATTACCAAATATTGTGTTGTCTTACTGATGAAGAAGAAGAACTGCATGCTCGGCTCAATATCACCCCGAAGATAAAACCAGCACATAACACCCAGGATAAAACTCGAGATGATCTCCACCCAAATCAACGCAATGTAACTGGTGACCCTCTTCCTTCGATTCCAAGCGGATTTCGTCTGTCGAATCGCCTTCGCAACGTTAAAGAGCGTGATACCCAACGACAAGCCCCAGGCGATGGAGGCGACGTTCATGTCGGTCTCATTGGGGAGATCGTCGACATAGTTGTCAGGAACGAGGAAGCCTCTTCCTGTCATCTTGACGTAGGTGAAAGTGAAGGTAAACAGAATACACAACTGAAAAAGGAATGTGGAAAGAGAAAGCAAACAATGCGGGAGGCTCCTTGCTTGGATTTAAAACAGGCATGCAGAATCTGCAGCAGATGCAGTAGTCTCGGTATTAACTGACTAGCAACAAAAGCCCCTGTTTTTAGCACCCTAGCTAGAAGTACTGCCGATCACTATTGGAGGCTGAAGTGGCTTGCGCTGAAGAAAAAACGGCGTGGGAGTCCGGACCAGACTAGTTAGATGCCGAACACGGCGGGGGGGGACAAAAAGGATGAGCAATCTGGTTTCATTACGGTCTGCTATTACTGGTTGAGAAAAATGTCTCGTATTTCCGTCGCCCCCGGAAACTAGTTTGTAAAGCTAGACTGGGAGACCAGCTGAGATGGACCAACAGCTAAGAAGGTATATTCATGGATGGCCCCTGAATCATGGGAATGGACAACGATGCTAAAATGGCTTCAATGGAAATATCGCGTGCCAAGAGTGTTTGCATAAGCAATAAGAAGTAGTGTCTTTAAATCGTGAGGATATCTGTGAGACATTGATTCTGCACCCCAGATGATGGAAGAGTTTGTTGGTTCTAGATACAGTCTGAGCGTCATGACCAGCAAAGCATCTCACCTCCTTGTTTCAGGCCCAAATCCTTGTTTATCAAAGCACTCAAAAGTCTATACAAATCGGCCGCCTTGCTTATCATTGGGCTCCAACTCCATAATCCCCTGAGTTTCGTCGGTGTAAAATTGACCGAGTCAGTTGGTTCCCCGCTACGCTTACTCCAACTTATTGCTGCAGATCACGGGAAATCGTGGATCCTTTTTTTGCCCCCTTATTTTAGCATGATCCTTAGTGTCTTGGTATTTTTTCCGTCATTTGTGATCAAGATTTGAATCACGCTCGCGATATCCCGTTGTAGATCTCCCATGTCTGTTCGTAGGCGGCCTCAACGGCTAATTCAGCCAAGCATTCCAAACGTTCAGAGCACACATGAAATTGTGTTCTTGCTGAGAATAGAACATGCTTTTATTCACGTGCACTTGCCCTGTGAACGCTATAATTTTATGAGACGACGCTAATACACTGGCGTCGTGATACCCAGTATCTGTTTAGTAATTGACCTGTTTGCCTTGTTTTTCAGCACGAGTCAACAGCGAGCCCCTGTGCTTTTGATGAGATTGATCTAACTTGATAAAGTATTGTTAGGCATAGTACCGTTTTGGATCTCGGCGGCGAAAATGCCGAGGCTCGAGGCGTTCAGAGATCATCGCGAGTCAAATCTGTGAGACGTGGTGAAGAGTATGACTTGAAGCACTTGATGTTGTTGGTAACGTGAAGAGATTGCGTACTTCAATCAGTGACGTCTGGTTGTTGACGAGTGCTTTTATTGAGGATTTTCACAGTTCCGATCCTCATTGGCAACATGCTTCCGGTCGGCATTTGATGTACATCACAGTCAACGAGACAATGCCCGCGTGTATTGAGTAGCCTATGAGTCAGATGCTTTCAATTTCAGAACTGATGCCGAGAAAAAGACATTATTCATTGTACAGGGTGGCGTTCTTGGTGTTGACTCGACCTCATTCTAATCTCGAGGCGCGATGAGAATGGATCCCTCATGACTCGTCAACATCGACAGTCTAACCCCCGGTAGTCTAGTGCAGTGGCTGATAATTCTCTGCCACGATACCTGCAAAAGCTGCAGAATCTCCCCCGAAACAACTGTCACAAAACGTGGCAGAAACACGTTGAGAAAGCCATTCCAATGTCATTTCATAGGGCTGGTTTCATAACATTCTCTCTTGAGGAAAAACCTGGCAGACCTTCCATCTCGTGGCTTTTCCAACAACAGAGTTCACACTAGATTCTAGGTACATTAGTTTCCACCGGGGAGATGCAAACTCCGCTAGACTCCGTTTAGTCCGCGAGATTTACTTCTCGGGAGCAAAAAAAAACAAAATTGAGAACCCAAGACCCCTGTTACGCTTTGACTTCCGTCTTGCCCCGGACTTCATTCAGCTTGGGCGATCTTGGGACCCGACGTTCGGGAACATGTGCAACCGGAGGGATCAGCCAACAGATGATAGTCACTGGTGTTACATCGCGAATCGTCGGGAGATGGGCAGGTTTGATCGGAATGTGACTTTGCACGCTTGACATTTGGTATTTTTGTAGTCTGAGATGGCCGTTTGTAGCTCATAGACTCTCAGATAGTTCACGGCCCTGAGGGCCCGGAACCAATTTGGGCCCAACTAGAAATTTCTTCCTCGGAGCAACAGTGACATACAATATATAGTCTAAAGACAAACCTCCCCTCTTTTCATAGTAGATCTCGCGGCCCAGATTCTCCAGCAGGGATCCCTCATCGACTGCTCAGGTACCAAGATTTCGGTACAACTGCTAAACCGTCCACCTGGTCCAGAGCAGGGTTCTAGCCTCGGCGTATAGCACGCACTAGTGATTGGATCCTTTCTTGGTAGCAAATCATAGGTCGAAATTGTCGAAGGATCTTGCTGTTGTGGATTCTGTGAGATGATGCCGTGGGTCTGTGATTTCAATTCCCCATGTGTTTAATTGATGGGAGATTCGGCATTCAATATCGTATTCTTGAGCGATGTTGTATCGGGAGATGTCGCGCCGAGAACGATGAATACCTGTGCTCATCTAGAGATAGTGCAGTAACATATATGAACATGGGTTGACGTAGTTGACCCGATAGCCCGGGTTCGCAATCTCGATTGGAGAGATTTTCGCATGAACTCGATACCTCCTGTTGCGCCATGGTTTTGATGTAAAATCTTCAAGAATACGCTATAGTGGGCCAAGATAGATTTGTTACAATTCCTTGTGTAAATCCTGGAAGACTCTGTCTTCTCAAGATGGAATACATTATCGTATCCTGCTATCCCACCCTTATCTTATCTTATCTTGTCGCTCATCGAGAACACGCAACTATTCCAGCTTCAGTCAAAGTTCAAGTACAGATGTATGATATCTTTGTTCAATTTCTCTATGTGTGAAACGGGTTACGTGAAGCTATTGATTTCCGGCAGACCCAAATACTACACGATTGAATTAATCCCCGAATCCGCGCTCACATCTACTCGCATATCTCCGACATCAAATTGGCCCAGTTTGAGTTGGCTATCCAAGATGTGAACAACCACCTACGTAGTATTACTACAGCTTTTCTTGCGAGATAGTGTTGTTTTAATACCGGATAACTCTGTAATCGTCTTGTAATTTATTTTCCTACTTAACTAGAGCGCAAGTGTTGCTGTAGAGCTTGTGGCTACCTAGAAAGTCACGCTCTTTCTAGGGTAGCCAAAACATCTAGATTCTGGCAGCGTAATTCTCCCGGAAGCAGACTTTTATTTTGCCAATAACCTCAAGTGCAACTAACCCAGCGATTTGGCAAATTATTTAGACAATCAGAACATTAGGAGACTTCAGCATTCGAGATACTATCCTCGCACTGCTTTCCATCGGGCCATCTCGCGCATTGCATAAACTCAGAGAATGACATAACTCTTTACCGTCTGTACCTTTGTGACAAGTAGACTATGAGTTAAAATAAAACTGATCCTCCAAACATGCTCTTGCCAGTCTTTGGAATTTTTAATATGCCAAGTCCAACAAGATCTTGAGCCAGCCTTGGTATAAGACCATCGCACCCTCGCGCTACCATGATGTCAACAGTGACGGGCAAGCTCTCCTCGCGATTAGTGATATCACTAAAATACGGCACTTCCCCCAGAGGGTAAACACTGTCCGGTGCTTCGCTAAAGATGGACATCCTACTCAATGTCCAGCCAAAAGGAACGGTAGGAGGGTCGCGATAGACGTCGCGCCGGCCGAACGTGCCGGTACTTTCGGCGTGCAACAGGATGCCAGAGGAACATATCTGGGGATCCTTGGCCTTTGGAAGAACGTTTTTGTTAAACCAGTTCATGAAGACGGTTTTGTTTCTAATAGCGTCGTCGAGGATGGAGTCTGGCTGACTTTCACCCCAGGCCCATCGCACACTGGGTGATGGATCTACGTAAGGCAGGCGACCATCATGCGCATCTGTGGAGAGTCACCAAATTAGTTATAAAACTCCGCGTTTTACACATTCATACATACCAGCATAGTCCCTGAAGAATGGCTCTTTGACTAAAGCAACCTGCTCCTTGGTAATGAGAGCAGCATAGGTCAAGTTCAGAAACTCCGTCAACGGAATGTCTCGAATGGGCTTTGGCCCTGTTGAAGCCCAGTGCTGACTGATGTTATACTCGGTAACGTTGGTGGTGAGAACATCAGCGAGATCATTGGCAAATTGGTGCAGTATCGCGCCCTGCGGGGTATCGTTGGCTGGAAAGCCAGCAGTATAAATAGTCCGCGGGTACTTGATACTCTCTGTTGAAAAAGCGGTGTAATTCTCTTTATACATGGCGGCTTGTGCTGCTCCCCAGATTTCTGGATCGCGAGCAAGAAAGCCCGCCGTGTCCATCTTGGGTGAAAGAGGCATCACGTGGTCCAGACTGACAAGGCCGTGAGTAGGTCTGTTGCCAAATACTCCTGAAACTCCAGCAGGTCCACGAATAGAGCCTCCCGTGTCACTTCCAACAGCAAGGTCCAGCCACGGGTAAGACGCTATAGATGCCCCCGCACCCGACGAAGACGATGATGGGCCCTGGTACCCGTCTCCGCGTGGGTTGAAAGGCGCAAGGTAAGAGACCCAATCCGCCGTTGGATTCTCTCCGTTGGCAAATTGTGAGAGCTTCTGTGTCCCGACAATGACGGCTCCAGCGTCGATCAGGTTCTGGATAGCTGGTGCTGTCTTGTTCGCCGCTGGATAGAGGTTGTACCAAGCACGGTTGCCTCGAGAGCTTTTTACATCCTTGAGGTCGTAGAGGTCTTTGACTCCAACTCGAATGCCCGCCAAAGGCTTCTCCTTTGTGCGGGTGAAGTATAAGCGCGATGGAACTCCTATGGTAAGAGAACTGCTGCCGGGAGAGTGTGCCGAGAGAGTTTGAAAGGTTCCGTCAGGAGACTGGAGAAGCGACTCTAGGAAACTGCCGGAGAAGTCATCATAGAGCCGATACACTTGATATAAACCCCCTCCGTGTGTATCCAAGAAATAGGGCCCTGACGGTATTTTAGGACCTTTGTCCCAGCAAGAAACGACTGATGGAATGCCCACATGGAAGGTGGTGTTTGCTGACTTGCAACCAGTGGAGTTCATTAATACCACCATTTCTGAAAAGCCAGGTTGCCAAACGTCGTCCTTTTGCGCCCAGCTTGAAAATAGTCTAGGGAGCTTATCTTGGGCGGTGCTATTTCCAACAATAGTAACGGGCATAAATGCAAAAGGATGCGTAGCGATAACGGATGGAATGAGGCTGGCTGGTAGCGTTTCATGAAGCGACGGTGAAATGAAATAGTTAGTCCCGTTCAGGATCAAGGATATACCATTTGGACGGAGCACCTCTGCTACCACTGAGATGGTCAGAGTTAATAACGCTATGAACCGCATGGCAGGCAACCAGGATCTGTATTAAACTGTAGATAGGGTTAAGAGGAATATGTGGTGTTTAGAAACGGAACTCTGGTCCTTTTAAAGTAGATAGATAGTCGGTCAACCAAATGCCGTGTAAACTAGGATGTTGATAGCTATTTTCATAGCGGGGATATCGGATCAATACTGCCGTTCATTTTTATTACATAAGTTCAAGTAATGCTACCATAACACGGCAGATCTTGTCCTTATTGAGCACGCTTTTGATAAGCTTGCATCTTGGCATGAAGGCTAGCTTCAATTGAGTGAATAAGTAGAGATAAGGGCTCTCTCTAGGGACAAATATACTTCATAGCTTCCTTATACAGTATGTCTCTAAACAAGCCTTGTTGAAACTGGTTATGCGCTTAACTGGAATCTATGTATAGCACAACCTCTATCCACAACGTGAAAGTATAGGAGTAGCCGTAAAGCCTCATACCCAGCTGCAAGAGATAAGTTCCAAACAATAAGTTGACAAACTTGACTCTTGCATGTCCAACACTACAAAAATAGCCTAAGCACGATCCGGCTTCGATCCGTCGAAGGGGTGCTTGAGCACGCTGATACTATTAGAGTATCTCGACAGATCCGGGTTAAGCTGCGCCTAGAATAAGACATATTAGCGCTGTACGGAAACATAAACGACAAAGAACATACCAGATCAACCGGGCACGTTGCCTCTTTAGCGCCATATCGAGTAATCTCAGGCTTGCCATCCGTAGTCTTGATCAGCACCTGCTGGGAACTAGCCTGCGAGGGATCACCAAGAAGATAGTTCAACGGCTCAATTAACATGGCTGAGTGTGCGGTCGAGAAGACTGTGTTGGGGAGGTCGCCTGTGTGAGGCATATGGTGCATTCCCAGATTGAACCAAACCACGCTGTTATAATCAGCTTGTGATCCATGCCACTTAGGAGTAATTGACAGAACTTACATATCCTCTTGGACAAGAGACTCACTATTAAAGTACTTGTCAAAGTCAACCTGGGGGTCTTCGGGGGTGAGTGAATTGTACGCCCTAAGGTTTGAGCTGAAGAAAACTTACCTCATACACAATCCTCTTGCCTTTATATCGGATGTCGTAAAGTCGTAGCCCATTGTCTCGTGTAATACTGACATAGAAGGAAAAGTCCACTGATGCAGTACTATTAGCAAGGTATCGCAGGTTATCTTCAGGTATCAACTCACTCCAAGTCACATAGCTCTCCTCATCATCAACAGCAAACCTCTCCTTGCCAGATTGAACAGAGGCCGGTGGAGAGTCATCATCCAGTGGAAGAGTATCACCATGTTTGTTCGTGTGTGCCCAAGGCTGATCCAAATTGGCCCCCAAGTGCTTGAAGTTGGGTTCGGCAATAACTTTGCGGAAATCGTCGAGGTCCTTGTAAAACTCGTTGTTGTATACCCAACCTGTCACTTTCCACTTGCTGGGATCGCAGCCTGTGATATCTGTCCTCAAGTACAGACCCAGTGGAAGTAGCGAGATTGTATCGTAGATGCTAGTGACAGGTGCATTGAAGCCCTGCCACATAATAACCTTGTCGTCTGTAATAGTGAGCGGGGCCGCGAAAGCAAGGGGGATCTGAAGTCAGTCATCGACAGTCTTTATTCTGTTAGATGACTGAAAATAACTTATTAGAGATAACAGAACTCACCAGATTCCAGAGCCGTTTCGTCACGTCCTCTGCCCCTTTCATGATCTTGAGATTGAAGTTGCCATAGTCTTCAGCGTCAGGGTTGACGATTGGGATCTTACCATCGCCTGCTCCTGTGTTTGTGTAGGTGTAGGGCATCACAATTGAGGCATTGGTAATCGCCAAGGGGCCAACCTTGAACTCTTGAACGTAAGCACTGTCAACTGCCCCAAACATTACTGCAGCCAAGGCGTAACGCTCTGGGCTGCCGGTGCTGTTTGAGAGGAAAGGGAGGACATCAGTCTTGTTGGGCATCATAAGCTCAACCGACATGCTGTGATCGGTGTTAGTTAGTAATACCAGGGTGTTTAGTGCAAGACCTACATCTTGTTGTCTCGGCTGTGAGGAACTGTTAGATATTTTCATTGATATACGGGACAAAAAACATACCTCCCTGCATCCTTTTCAGATGTCAGGTTCAAACCTGTCGCGTTGCTATGCAAGAGAGCCAGCACATCCTTAGTTTCCTCGGTGGTCAGGGAACCCCAAAAGTTCTTATGAGGCGCGTTGGTGGATGGATGGCTTGAAGAACATAAAGTCCCAGGGTCTGGTTTCCGGCTCTCTAGTCTTCCAGTTGAGAAGGCCCCCAACGAGAGCTAGATGACCCAGAGAAGCTGAAACAAAGAAGTTTGAGAAACGCATCTTGTTGTCTGCTGGATGTCTGAGTGCAGATAGACGGACGAGGGCGAGTTGCTTCCATTCGCATTGAGCACAAACATGGCGGTTTATATAGAGATATACAGATCCATAGATTCACCTCTTGACTCGTTTAATAGCTACCAAGTCCATGTCGGCGAGAACATCCCCACGCTGTCTATCATGAGATAAGACATGATCCGACTTCTAGACCTGTTAAAGAAAACCTTTTCCAAGAGCCTTGGCACTATCACGGCTGAGTACATTCCCTTCATTTCTACTTCAGCTCGCAGAGATATCGACAAGGGTTACATAAACTAATCCCTACGTTCAATATGATAGATGATCAAGTTCATGCTGACAAGCCCAGAGTGCATATACCTCATATCCCAAGACAGAAACCCCCCGCAAGTTCCTTCATTATGCAGCAAGCCACGAGAAATTTAAGTATCTGCCGGTTCGCGGAGGTTGCAATCCGGAAGACAAATGTTGCAATTGACGACCAGATACAGACAAAGATAACCGATATATCGGGCCACTCATGATTCACGCATCAGGAGTCTTATCTTCCGGATCGCTAGGCGAGTTTTTGAGTTTACTGTGGGAAACAATGGCGTTTCAGGAGACGTACCGGTGCATGGTCAATAAACGATACCACTTGGGACCTGGGCCGGTACTGCGTGTAGTGATCCGGCCGGGCCCTTCCACCGGTGGATCTGCATAGGTAGTAAGTGAGTGAGCAATCGGAACCCGGAACTACTTGGAATGGATATTGGTGAGAAGCGAGCGATAATAATTAAAACTCTCCTACTTCAATTGGTCACACTCGATAAATCCTTGATAAAAACGTATATCTTATCATACTGATACTGGTAGAGCCCCTAATATGCCGTATATCATATCGTGTTATCTTAAGCTTGAATGGAGTTTGTTAAACTTCCGCAGCGACCTTCGCTACCGAGACAAGCGAGGGTCTTCCGAACCCCACACAATCGATCTTCATCATGGAGCCTTCAGGATGCAGCTCTCAGTGCCTTGATTGGCTAAACCGTATTCAACTCAGCTCCCATTTGCCATATGCAGGTTCGGACCCCGCATGTCACCCTAGACCAGGACCGGGGAGGTGGGACAACAAGTCATGATGCGAGCTGGAATAGTTCATCAAACAAATCATTACGTGCATTAGATATGGTTACATTATAGCAGGAACTTTCAAAAAGCCACTTTTTAAGCGAGGGGTATTCTCTTCAATGTAACCAGTAAAGAGTCTAGAAGGAAACAAGGTATCTGAATGCAACTGTGTTGCTCCATAGCTTCCATCTCTCTCAGCAGACTTGTGGTACTGCAGCCCCGGCACAGAGATCAGAACGTACGGTCATGACAAGCTGCAAATTGCTTCTAAGAATCTCTAAATACAGACGAGGAATGATACCGTAGCATGCTTGAATAGATTGCGGAGATTGAGTAATAGAAACAACTTTGCTGCAGTTTACAACGGAAAAGACTCTGCGGCCACTGAGTCGTGCAAACAGTGACATAACTGAAAAGAGTTTATCGCTATCTCCGGCTTGCCCCTAGCCAGCGCGGCAGGACCGTAGGAGCGGTTATGCAGTTCTAATCTTGGTACACAATAGAGCATTTGTGTCTCGTAATTAAATCAACACAGGCTAAATCATATCTCTTGACTATCAGTCTCCTTATCAGTCTCCTGCTATTCAGTTTAATGACATGTTAGCTTCTACAGACTAGATACTATCTAGATGTTAACAAAGTATGCCTATCTCCTTAAGACCCCAGGCGCTAGAGAGATAAGCTTGAAGATCTTTCGCGGAAGGGCTAACTGTCAGCAGTTAAGCTTTGGGTGCGCCGCACTAATAAGACGCGGGGTAATTCGAAACCTCAAGGCTGACGTAGCAAGTTACCGAAGGGTCATTTCGAGTATGTTTTGGTTAAATACCCAGAAGCAGTGCAACGAAAGGTATTATATTACACTAAGAATATTATTTACTTGCCTCCTGATTCTTCCTTTCCTAGGTCTCGATAACAGAATGTAATATTACTGTAGAGCTTTTTGGCTGAAAGTTTTACTCTTTGTAGGGTAGCTAGGGGATCTGTGCTTTGGCAATGATGTAGTTGTCAAGATGAAGCGGACTTTTAATGCTCTGCCTTGATACTGGAGATTAAATTGGATGATAAGTTGAATCAATCTATTGGTTCTTCTCATCAAGCGCATGAAGTCCAAAAAACTTTTATGTCGCATGTGTACAATGAAAAACATAGCTCTGAGCCGCCCTCCTTACACAATTCCAGGTCGTCGCTTGGAGTCTCGGAGTATGATAAAGTGATCAAACCATCAATAGCAACGTAAGAGAACTTTTCACGGCGCACGATCCAAGCAAACGACCCAGACACGGCAATCAGAGAGGTAATGAAGCAAAGTTCAATGCCCCAGCCAAACAGCGACCAACCGTGGCCCCTCTATCAAATCACACTAAGTTCTGTGTGGTGATTATAAGCTCTCAGCTACAGGTCTCAACTGCAAATAATACATCTAGCTCACTATTTAGACATAGCCCCCCTAGAGCAGAATGTCTCCGTCGAATCGCAACCACCAGATCCAATACCATGGAAGAACTCCCCAAAACATCGTTGGTGGCAGAAGATAGGCCTTTTAGGTCTTTTCACACTTATCACAGTCAGTGTGGCTAACAAACCGACNNAATCATAAGGTTAGCAAATACACTTCTAGTTTAACACAATGGCCATCAAATCACACACTCGATCTTAGGATCCACCGATCTGGGTTGCCAATGTTCCGGAAATCGGATTGTTGTCTGAATGTGGAAATTGGACTTTGGCATGAATGAAGTGGAAATTAGTACGAGCATCTCGCAAAGCCAAACAAAAAGCATCAAAGACTTCTCCGCATAATCAAATTTCCACCATGCCATTTTCCGAAATCCCGTCAATGAAAAGTGGCGTCCCCAAGTTCCCAAAACCGTTCAAAGTGGCGTTGTGGCGTCTTCTTGAATAGGGGCGCTTCTTTGATCCTCCTCTGGTCTTGACGCCGCCAATTTGTTTCCTCAACGCCCGGGTACCTTGACGCTCTGGCCTTGCAAAGCGTTTGTTCCTATTCTGGTCTCATGAGGGGAAGAAGCGGTGTTTGCTCAGCGGCAGAGGTCAGTGCTTCTCAGCTGTGCGCAGCCTTAAGATGGAGATGGAGTGATAATTTCCCCTTCGACCAATCATGGCTTGGTGATTTTGTTCCTGGATCGTGAACTAGCGCCAGGGGCAGAGGAAGAAGAAAAAGAACCGATATGTTCATGTTCAGGCCATCATTGAGTCAATTGAGAGTCCGGAGTATTGTCTCCCGTAAGGACCATAGGTTTGGCAAGTTAAAGTCAACACCGAGAACGATACCAAAGGCGAAAAGTGAACTGGTCCATACAGCAGAAGGATAGGAGAATGAGATCACGACATATCGGCAATGAAAGTCAAAGATTATGCATGTTCTGGAGACCCAAAATCGATCATCTCAACACATAAGTCGGTGACCAGAGCCAACGCCACTCAGCCCCCAGTTGCCAGTCCAAGCTCAAGTATGCATCCCAAATTACCGGATCTCGCTCATCGCCTCCATGAGAGGCACCTAGTCCGCAAGAACAACAAAGAAGTCTCGATCCAGACCTCATCATCCCCCATAGCTCCATCCTTCTCAGCACCTCAATTCAACTAATTCTATGATCTATCGATTGACTGACGCCTCCGGACCATCGGCCACTTCAGCTTGCTCATTGAGAATAATTTTAGACTCTGATGGCAGTGAAGAATACTGCCAAAGGGTGGGAGCTGATTCTTCTTGAGGAATAGCGTCAGGCAGTCTATCACCAGATTGTTTTTGGCGTTCCGACTCGGCTCGGAGATGTCAAGCCCCCTGAGTCGGAAATGTCAGGCCTGCAGTGAACATCCTCGCGCCGCTCGTTTACTCCTCATCTTGACTTCTATAAAGACACAGACATTGGTCCAGTATGTCCCGGTTCGTCATCACCAGCACTCAAAGTTTTATTCCGTCTCCTCTTTTCTTTGCTCACTTGTGAATCATTCGAGGCCTGCCTTGTAGTCATTCACAATGTTGTTCAAAGCTCTCACCCTCGCTTTCATCGCCATTAGCACCGTCTCGGCTGCCCCCGATGGCAACACCAATGGTCTGAACAGGCGCACCTATACCCAGTATTGCGGTGAAGCCACTTGGGTCCCACCCAAGGGCTCAACCCCTGGATACTGCAAATGCCCCTACGAAGGCCAGATCTACAAGCGGTACTCTTGCGATTGCCCTGATGCACAGACCCTCAAGAGCAGAAAGTGCGTCAACAAGTGTCCCGATGATTCAAAGTACAAGGCTGGTAGCTACGGCAGCTGGTCTTGTGTCTGCGATGATGACGGGGCTGCTTGGTCTTCTTCCTCTGGGCAGTGTACCTGCAAGTCTGGAAAGGAGCCTGTTCAGGGGAAGTGTGTTGAGAAGTGTCCTGGGGGGACTACTCGACAGGGTGATGGTACATGCGAGTGTAACGATCCCAACAAGGAGCTCTTCAAGGGATCTTGTGTCGACAAGTGCCCTCAGTACTCGACACGTCAGGATAACGGTGTTTGCAAGTGTCAGGGTGATAAAGACTTGGTCAAGGGTGTTTGTCTCCCTACATGTCCTACCGGGTCAACGCGTCAGAGCGACAATTCATGCAAATGCACGGATGACAAACAAGAGATCGTCAACGGAGCATGTGCACCAATCTGCCCGAAGGATACAACCCGACAGAACGATGATTCATGCAAATGCGATGATGAAAGCAAGGAACTCATCAAAGGTTCTTGCGTGCCCATCTGTCCCAAGGATTCATCACGTCAATCTGATGGCACCTGCAAATGCACCGACGACCATCAGGAGATCGTGAAAGGATCTTGTGTCCCTGTCTGCCCTAAAGACTCAAAGAGACAAGGCGACGATACTTGCAAGTGTGATGATGAAGCGCAAGAAATCATCAAAGGAGCTTGTGTACCTGTTTGCCCGAAGGACTCGACTCGTCAGAATGATGGTACCTGCAAGTGTGACTCAGACGATCATGAAATTATCAAGGGTACTTGCGTTCCAGTCTGCCCTGACGATTCTACACGACAGGGCGATGATACATGCAAGTGTAATGCCGATGATGAGGAAATCGTCAAGGGAGCTTGCACACCTGTCTGTCCGAAGGATTCCAAGAGACAACAAGACGATACGTGCAAGTGTGATGCAGATGGTTATGAGATCGTCAAGAACACTTGTGTCCCAGTTTGCCCCAAGGACTCCAAGAGACAGGCTGATGATACCTGCAAATGCGACGCAGATGATCAAGAGATTGTCAAGAATATCTGTGCTCCTGTCTGTCCGAAGGATTCGAAGAGGCAGGAAGACGATACTTGCAAATGTGACGCAGAGGATAACGAAATCATCAAAAACACTTGCATACCCGTTTGTCCCAAGGATTCGACAAGGCAACAGGATGACACTTGCAAGTGTGATGACAATAACTACGAGATCATCAAGAATGTATGTACCCCTACCTGTCCGGACGATTCTACCAGGCAAGGGGATGATACCTGCAAGTGTAACGAGAATGGCTATGAGATAGTCAAGGATACATGCGTGCCCGAGTGTCCCAAAGACGCAAGCCGCCAAGAGGACGGCACTTGCAAATGCAACTCAGATGGCTTCGAGATCGTGAAGGACACATGCACAGCTGCATGCCCCAAGGACTCAAAGCGCCAAGAAGATGGTACTTGTGCCTGCGACACCAAGGGCTATGAGATCGTCAAGGACGCCTGTGCCCCCGAGTGTCCCAAGGATTCAACCCGTCAGGGAGACGATACCTGCAAATGCAACACCGATGGATTTGAGATCGTCAATGGCGAATGCAAACCGGAATGTCCCAAGGACTCAGAGCGTCAGGCGGATAAGTCTTGCAAGTGTACTACTGACGGCTACGAGATCGTCAGTGGAGAGTGCAAGCCTGAGTGTCCCGAAGGATCTACCCGTCAGCAGGATGACACCTGCAAGTGCGACATAGATGGCTATGAACTCGTCAAGGGAGAGTGCAAGCCTGGATGCCCCAAGGACTCTTCACGCCAAGAGGATGGAACATGCAAGTGTGCTGCTGACGGTCATGAGATAGTCAGTGGCGAGTGCAAGCCAGAATGTCCTAAAGGATCTACTCGTCAGCAAGATAACACTTGCAAGTGTGATACCGCTGGTTACGAGATTGTCAAAGGAGAATGCAAGCCTGAATGTCCTAAGGATTCCTCTCGCCAAGAGGACGGGACATGCAAATGCACCGCAGACGCTCATGAGATTGTCAGCGGCGAGTGCAAGCCAGAGTGTCCCAACGGCTCTACCCGCGGCGAAAAAGGCGTCTGTGTCTGCGACGATAAACTCGCCGAGCTCGACAACAAGAACGTCTGTACCTGCAAGCCCGGCAACGAGCCCGTTAAGGAAAAGTGCACACCGAAATGCGAAGGCGATTCTACCCGTGACAGCGACGGCAACTGCGTCTGCAGCAAACCCAACACCGTCCTCTCAGGTAGCAAGTGCGTCTGCAAAGAAGGCTATAAGCCCAGCAAGAAGGGCTGTAAGAAGAACTGTGGCTCACACGCTTATGACAAAGATGATGTCTGTGTATGCAAAAAGGCTGGCCAGACTTTCAAAGAAGACAAGACCTGCACATGTCCCACTGATACACGCTGGAACGGCAAAATGTGTGCTTCAAACTGTGGCCCTGAAGCTTGTTGGAGTAACTCTGCCAAGGGCTGTGTCTGCAACAAAGACGGTATGGACTTTGACAGTGAGACCAAGGGGTGCTCTTGTCCTGATAAGCAAGTCTGGTCCGATGGACAGTGTCATATTGATTGCGGCAAGCTAGCTACGTGGCACAGGAAGTCTCAAACCTGCGTTTGTCCTAAGAAGGGTCAATCTTTCAACCCTACTACTCTTGGCTGTGGATGTACAGGTGGTAAGATCTGGAGTGGCAAAGAGTGCATCACCGACTGTGGAGAATACGCCTCGTACAATTCTAGGTCTGAGACATGTGTCTGTGACAAGAAGGGCCAGATCTTTGATGAAGACGAGAGAACTTGCGGATGCCCTGATGGCAAGGTTTGGTCGAAGAGTCAGTGCACTGTTGACTGTGGCGATGCAGCTTCTTGGGATGGGCATGCTAGGAAGTGTGTTTGCTACAATGGGAACCTTGTCTGGGCAGATAAGAAATGTACTTGTGGTACTGGGAGGAAGATGGTGGGAAAAGGCTGTGTTCGGTCTAGGTTTTGAGAGACCAATGGTTAGTTACGGGTGAGTCATGGTGACGGTTTGGTGGGATTCATTCTTCTTCTTCTTAGCTTTTCTGTATTGTGTTTCTTCTGCCTGTAGCTGAGATAACTCTGTTTACTTTAAATTCATCTTTTTCTGATTTGCGAACTTGCATTTACTAGCCACGTGAGTTTGATTTGATTTAATTCTGAGTAGAGTTTGGAAACGAGCTCTTGAAATGGTAATCAGTCAAGGTTAATTACAAGGTGCGCAAATGGGCATCACCGCATGATCCAGAAGGTGTTCAAATTATGGAACAAGACATCGCTGTCTTCGAATATACTTCTGTCTATGCATGAACTGGATCTATCCCGTTGAGGATTGGAAGTAAACTTCGTGATCACGCGCATGGCAGCCTTTTCTATTCACGTTAAAAGAGTTCTCTATTACTACTACACCCACAAGCTCTATTTAAAGTCTTATCCAATAGATCAAGACTACAGCCTTAAGCATAGTATTAAACCTTAGGCTGTTGGTATTGTTTCTCGAGGTTAACCTTCACTAACGTCATGACCAAGCAGATTATGGTGCTTCCTCCAATAAGAGCCCAATTTGAGATATTACAGTAATAACATGAAGCCATAAAGATTTAAAGTTTCTAGAAGGCTTTCCCGCCCTGCGTGTCTAGAATTGATAAGGCAAAATAATCTTTCCCCCCTATAAATAGCCAGCTTCCCTGCTGTTCATCTCCTGGAATCCTTTTCCTTTATCTATCACCTCACAGAATCGCTCAGACTTGCTTCCTTCTAAAAGTCTTCCCAATATATTCTTCCGTCTCTTTGAACAATAAGTCAACATCTCACAACCCACTTCTCATTCACTCCCAGCCATCCTACACCCTCACAAACTTATTCATCAACTCCGAAAAATGTCTCTCTCCCTCGAACAAAGGGTCCGTCTTTACGCTCGCCAGATCCAGCGCTTCCACGAATATAGTGCTGGAACTGGTCGACCCAACAGCAAGATCATCAAGGGTCCTGACGTCAAGCTCGCCGCTGCCCTTGAGACTGTCTTCGGCTTGTATGTGTCTGGTGACACAAAGGCCACGCATGAGTCGTGGCCCTTTTACTGGCAGCTACATGGCAAGGCTCGTGTCCTTACGAGAGACTTGGAATGGTTCAGACATATGGGACGCAAATTGCTCCAGAATGGCAAGGTGGAGGTTTCAGACTTGCCCAAGTCGACTTACGAGGAGCCGCCCAAGCAGAACTGGGATGAGTTGTATGGACCTTCGGCTCCTGCGCTCACGGAGGCGCAGGGACAGGCGATGTGGGCTGAGACTGGGGCAGATGACACATGGCCCCGTGTCATCGAAAAGCCAAAGCCGCAACTCACCGTCTTCGAACGCATAGCCCACGACTCGAGGGAGTTTCTGTCCTCTCAGAGGGTGGCCGTTCAGCCTGAAGATGACGATCTCATCACATTGGCGACTACCTTTGTGCCCGTCAATATCGCTCTTTGCGACTTTGAATCTCTGTGTCTTGAATAAGTCATCACGAAAGACACAGGATGAATTCAGGACGTAATATAAATGGGCTTATGCGACACAAATGAGAGCAAAATACCTACCAGGAGTACATGGCTTATCGAAATTACCATTTTCACCAGACAAATCCGAAGAGGCATCAGTCACTTCTCATTCCGCATACCACTCTATATCGCAAAGATATATATTGGTACTTGCTCCTGAACTCACGCGACTTTTGCACAGAAGTCTGCAGATTGGACTCAATCAAGAGTGTTTGTTGTATCGCCATCAGACATATGGAATCAACGCATCAAAGCAAGAAGGACCATTTCGACTGCATACATTATGAGCCAAGAATATATCTCGATGAGTAGTGGCGTCGCATAGCTGGAGTTTTGAATATTTTATTGGTTCGTGGGTTTTGGCATTTCTCTGCAGGCAGAAAGGTTTACAGGCGTTTTGAGTGTTTCATTAAAGGTATACATATTATTATCAAGAGGAGAAGATGAATTGCGTTATATACTGGCAGGTATATTTAAGCCTACTCTGAACAATAAACTTGAGGCTGATCAATCAAACAAGTCATTTGTTCAAGCTGTTGTGCATATTTATAATAGACCTTGTAATATCTATGATGATTATCTATTCGGCTAAGTTGCAATAGCTCTATGGTGCCCAGGCGTATATCTATCGAGTAAGGGAATGAAAGCCAGGTATGCCGTCTCAACAGAATCCTTGAGACCAATAAAATAGCTATTAAACCTAGTTTGCCTCCACTTCAGTCTGTCCGGTAAGCTTACGCTTCCCATCAATTAGTTTGACCTCCCAGAGGATAACATTTACCTTCTTAGTCTCCTCGCCTGTCTTTTGATCCGCAGTTCTCCATTTACTCAAAACTGCCACAACACCATCCCCTTTCTCTGGATCCTCCCATGAAAGGATCTCAGAAAATTCGTCTTGGATCGCTGTAGTAGAGCCGCGAACGTACAGGAGGCCTCCTTTGAATTGTTCGTAGGTGTACACGTTGTGGTTAATCCTGATGTGCCATTAGGTTAGCTGCACTGAGTACTACTGATTCTGTCAAAGTAGCGTACTTGGTTACCAGGCTTGAATCAACCTGCTCATCGAGGGCCTTGATAGCGATTTCATCGTTGGGTTGAATAAACAGAGTATCGTTGAGCTTGGTAACCCACTGAGTGAGAGACTCTTTTCTGGCCGACATCTTGAGTTACTGGTTGATAGACAATGTAGAGTTGACAGATGGTTGATAGATGGGGTTGAAACTTTTTGTTTTGAAGACATGAAGTGCCTTTTATGCCCATTAACCTTGAGACTGTTTGGCCCACCCCAATCTGTAAATATACCTTTCTCCGACACCATAGAATACTCCACACCTTTACTCCGCACACGAGGAATGACGAGATTGGAACTTTTTGGCGTCCGCACCAATTATGACTTATTTCAAACCAATGTTAATAATTACAAAAGGCAAGGACTACCTAAAAACCCGAGAGCAGTTGGAGGTAGTCTAACAGTGGAGTTGGGTCGGACTTGGTGCGGATGTGTGGTGGAGCTGGATCGGAGCCGTCCCGTGAGACTCGGTTCGAAGGAGACAGAGCGAATGTCTGAGTATGGAAGGGTAATTAATAAATGTCCTTTTTCTGGACGACGCGAAGTGTAGTCAACAACCACGGCCTTGCCTACAAGGTAACCTGGTCTCTATATGAAATACTATCAAGTAACTCTTGAACTTGTCTCAGGAATTGCACACGCGGACAGGAAGGAAAAGGTGTATTAGAGAATTCAACCAAGTAAAGATGGTTTACTGACTGCGTTAAATAGAATATATTCCAAGTCTCAACTACTCCTATTCGTAGTCTGTACCTGTAGCCGCCCTACAAGACTATGCTTTAAACGAAGCCTCAGGTCATATCTTTTACCAACATTTCGCGTGGGCAGTATGGGATCTAGATTAGCTGTTGTCCCACCGCGGGCGCTACCAAGCGTATAAATGACTATCCAGATTTCTTGAATCTGAAGCTGATCGGTCTCTGATTGACTGAGTTCTGTGTGGTGATTATAAGCTCTCAGCCATAGTTCTCAACTGCAAATAACACATCTGGCTCACCATTTAGACATGATACCACAATGCCTGACCAATTGCCTCTGATTGACATCAACTACACATAGTTTCATTCTAGTACACAACAGAAACCTCATCT
This sequence comes from Fusarium hostae, assembly GCA_002234235.1. Lineage (NCBI taxonomy): Eukaryota > Fungi > Ascomycota > Sordariomycetes > Hypocreales > Nectriaceae > Fusarium > Fusarium hostae. Next base: position 3,002 of record NJCR01000427.1, on the reverse strand, counting down.
CCAGTTCTCACGACCCAAGTCTCGACCTTTTCTAATCCCCACATGATAGTGAACAAATGTCGCGCAAATTCATCAACCTGCGCAGCACCAACACCGCGTTCTAGTAGCATCTGACCTTTTAGAGTGTAGATAAATAGCGGATCAGTGTGTCGCGCAACAGCCTCCCACCGTGCAGAAGAAGATGCCTCCCAGAACCTGGCTTGTGCCGTAATATGGATATCGCCCCCGCATGACTGTATGTTGCTGCCTTTCAGACCGCTATAGACGCCAGTGGCGATGTTACACAGTAGACCGGTGCGGCGAATGGATTCGGGGAGAATAAAGGAGCGGTACAGGCCGGGGATAAAGTCTAGTTCCCCAATAGCTGTTCCGCTAGAAGTCGCCAAGATCGGGAGCGGTGACGCGAGTGTACTATCCTGTGTTGCGGACTCCCATAGCTGATTCTTCCAGGCATGAAGGAGGCTGATGAGATTTTCAGCCCTTGCACGACGTTCAATTGAGGAAGAGAATAGTGCGAGGAGGATGTGAATGAGAAGAGCTTGAGTGCGGGCTAAATGGTCCCTTGTTGAGATGAAATTGGTACCCCTAACGGGTTGAGCATGGAGTAGATTCATGATTTGGGTGGAAGAGATTGCATTGACGATGGTTTCATTCTCGCTAGTAGCAGTACTGGAGATAACGCATGCAGAGTAGGCATCCTGAATGCACTGCGGGTATCCCGAGTCTGAGTAGAGATGACGATGGATAAAGGGATTATGCCCCGTCTTTACAAAACGGGATAACCAGTTTTGTAGGCCACGGATGAAATTAGTGAAGACGGAGGCTGGAGGCATTGCGTCTGGGGCGTTGTAATGATATCCAATAGTCCATGATTGAGGTCCAAGAAACCAACCCAAGTACCGGGATGTATGCGTCAGCTGACCCGAAGGCTCGACCATCGAACTTGATGATGGACCTGACATTGCGGAGGGATCTGAAACTGGGGATGTCCATGATAGTACCGATGGATAATTCAGGCTGGCACTGAAGATAGGATCGAGGAGCCATGGCTCGGCCATGTCTCCAATCAAGGCCAGGCTATTTGCATCAGCTGAAGAAGTCCACATATCTCTGAAGCCTATGTCTGGATCAGTTTCAGCTTCAGAGAACTCGAGAGGTTGTCGCCTTGGCAAAGGCGGATAAGTGCAGGCCACGTCCGGATCGAGACAGCGCGAGCATGATGGATATCGCTTGTCACAGCGCCGCTTTGTCTCCACGCACGCGAAGCACGACTTTTGCTTGGACTTCCGACCCATTGTGGATGTGTTTGAACTGTTTGGAGAAGAAGTGGTGGACCGGTTCAGTTTTTGGTTGCGGAGGTGCGGTGGAGATGAGACGGAGGCTGGCAGAGTCGAGTCGGACATGCTAAGTTAAGCTTCGTTAGTGTCACGCTTGGGGCACGTACAGCGGGGGAGCCAACGGCACCTCAGCTATGATTATCCTTACATAGAATCACATGCTATAGGTTAGATACAGGAGATATGCGTCAGGCATCCGTAGAGCACCAGCGGCTGTTTACATATGTCTTCAATCTTCAAAATGTTGATTCCCAGTAGTTTCCATCCAACCCTTGGCTTCTATCCCAACTCGAGTATATTGGGTAGAGAGTAGCCTTGCACATAATGGCGACGCGGCAATGGAACCCCTTCACAGACATCCCAGATCTGAAGGACAAAGTAGCTGTCGTGACCGGAGGCAGGTGAGTATTAGCTTACTGCATGATCTTGTATCATGGCTGACACAGCCTCTAGCGCAGGAATTGGGCTTGAGACAGTTAGGTTCCTGGCTCAGAACGGAGCAAAGGTGTATTTGACGACTCGCAGTGAAGCCAGAGCACGACAAGCCAAGGACAAGCTCACCAAAAACACCGATATCGATCCTCGCAGCGTTCAATATTTGGTGATGGATCTGTATGATCCGGTCAGCATTACCCATGCTGTCGACGAACTAAAGAGGAACGAGGCAAAACTTCATATTCTGAGTATGATTTCGGAACCTCTACTTGTATATATGATAGCTAATGATGTCAAAGTTAACAATGCGGCCGCTTCAACATCGTCCACTATGTTGGTTGACGGGAAATACGAACAACACATGGCGGCTAAGTATGTAACACCCAAACAACCATTTTGAATGATTAATAACACGTGTAGTCATCTGGGGCCTTTTATGCTAATCAACTGGCTTTTGCCTCTCCTCAAAATCGCCGCAAAGGATCCAGGTGCCGATGTCAGGATCGTAAACCTCAGCTCGACAGCGATGAGCAGCATGCTGCCAGGCACATTCAAGTTCAACTTCGACTCGCCGACATGTTTTAAGGAACCAGTTTCTTCATACCCAAGGCAATGGCGCTACCTAGGAAGATTCATATTTGGCTTCGACATGATTCGGTATGCTGTGTCAAAAACAGCCGTAGTAGTATTCACACAAGAGCTTCAAGGACGGTTACAGGGACAGAACTTGTCTATTACCTGTATAGCTGTTCATCCCGGGGAAGTACTTACCGAGGGTGTTCTGGCTATCAATAATGTTGTTAGGGCCATAGCTCGGTTATCATTTTTGACTGCCGAGCAGGGTGCTGCTAATTCTTTGTTTGCAGCCACGGCGACGGAGGTAAAGAACGATACACAGAAGTACAAGGCGGCGTTTCTGGTTCCGGTGGGAAAGTTGGAGACACCTAATCCTGTTGCACAAGATGATCGACAGGTAAAGGGACTGTGGGAGAACACTGTGGTTGAGGTGAACAAGTGGCTCATGGAAAAGAAGCTTCCTCTATTGGAGGCCCTTTAACTACTCTCTTACATAACATGCCAGTGATGTTGCTATTCTTAAAAGCTTCTGAGATGTTTACTTCTGTTATCTTGACCGTGACTTGGGCCTCAGTATACATGTTGCTAGATGGCCATTGCTGATCTATCGATGGATTCATGTTTGCATTTATTAAAGGCAATGACTAGGGACGC
>NJCR01000426.1:0-132029 GCA_002234235.1 Fusarium hostae | reverse complement strand
GTAGCTTATTTATTTCCTGGTTAACCGACCCGTTGCCTAGTCAAGCTACCCCCTGGGCTATAGGCGCGGGCACTGGTGACTGATCGAATATAGCAAGGGGGGCCGGTCTCTAGGCCCTACCCAAGTAATGAGAGAAGAGAAAAGAGATAACATAAAGAGTAATCTTCACAGAGAATAGCTGTGGCGTCTCTGACCAAATACCAGATTCTGTATCTTTTGGAAGGCTCTTCTACGAAGTCTAGCCAACGCGTTGTCTTCCTGTCACTCCTCCATAACTAAAATTCCCACAGTCTCCTTTCGCTTTCGATATCGTACATTTTCTCTCTTAAATCTTCCCTTACTTCATCCTGAATCTGTCGAGGAGATTTTCCCTCTGCATTTAGTTCATCCATCAAGTATCCTCCATCTCCTTGGAGCCTTCGAAGGATGTCGCCCATGACTTTGAGCTTTTCCTCTACTATTCCCGGCCAAAACATTCCATTTGATGCTTCATGGAGAGGCGTGTTTCCTTTCAGGTTCTTTGCACCTATTTCCGCACCATGATCAAGCAGAAATGTGATGGCATCGAGATTCTCTAGGTTCTTGACTGCCAAGTGCAATGGCTTATTATCACTGTCGTCTGTGTCCATAAGCTTTGCTCCATGGCCGAGTAGAATTTCGATAGCGGCTGTATTGATCGGTAGTCCCCCGCCATAGCAACATAAGCAATGTAACGCTGTTTCGCTCCTTTTATTACGAATGCTCGAATCAGCACCTCTGTTACAAATGTACTGAAAGATGGCCGTGTATTCTTGTCCGCAATTGCTGTAGTTCTTGGCTGCATAGTGTAATGGTGTATTTCCAGCATTGTCTTGTGCGTTGATTGTTTCTGGGTTGCAGTCCAGCAGCAGGCCAACAATTGTGATGATTCGTTGCACTTTCTCCTCCATAACTGTTGCAGACACCTCACGGGGATTTTCTTCAATTGAGACTTGACAAGCCCAGTGAAGGGGCATACTTCCCCAACTATCGCGATAAGATACAGTGTCTGCCACATCACCTACTTTGCTTGCGCAATCAAGCAGGACTTTGAGGGCATCAACATTCGCACATCGACTTGCGGTGGAGATAATTGTTATATCCGTGCGAACTGTCAATTCTGTATCCTCTATCAGCTTGACGTGGGGATCAGCGCCACTCTCAATGAGCCGCCGGATCAAATCAGCCCCTGCCCACTCTGCAGCCAAGTTCAGGGCCATAAAACTCGGCACCTGCTTCTTCATAGACTCGCCAGTAATGGGGTCAAGAGAGTAGTCCCATATGTATTCTGCATCGGAAGCGCGGGCACCTCGATCAAGCAAGAAGTTGATGACTGCCTCTTTTTCCTCAAGATGATCTTTCCAATAAGAAGCGTCGGCAGCTATCATAATCGGAGTGAATCCTTGATAGTTATAGTGGATATCAGCCTGAAGAAGTTGGTGATCGAGTAGAAGCTTCACTACCTCAAGTCGGCCACAATGAGCTGCTGTGTTCAACGTTCGACAGCAGCGACCGTCGAGGTCAGTTCTTCCAGTGGGCTTCATAAAGGTGGAGTAGTGTTCCAAGAGCATTTTGAGCGCATCAAGACTTCCATGTCTAGCTGCGACAATAAAAGGGTCATAATACATCCCCAAAGCATGACCTCTCTTGACAGCCCAAGGTGCGCTTTTTAAATATTTTGCCAGAGCCACTGTATCATTGCGTTCAATGATAGCAGTGCGAAGGCGGTAGAATTGCTGTTCGTAAAGGGTTGATCCATCAGTATCACTTATTGTAGGATATAGCGCGGATGGGTTAGGAGACACGGGATGAACAGCGCTGCCGTGATTTTGATGAAATGCTTCATAAGGCGACGTAGCTGCCATTGTAAACGTCGCGGCAGTTGTGGAGTCTGACATACTGGGGTTGGGGGAGAGATTGACATAACTCTATATTGAAAGCTTTCTAGCTATATAGTCTCCTACATTCATATCGATAAAAATCATCCTCATCCTACCCTGGATCATCTCAGTCAATCCTGCAACCTGATGAGTCAGGCCGTCAATTTATCCGAATAATAGCCCGAAGTCCCGCAAGCTGCAACCGAGCTTACAAGACCCTAGAAAGCATTTGTCATAACGAACCACTGCATCAAGTAACCCACTGGAACGAGAATTTCCGGGAGCATTAGCCTATTATTTACGAGACCAAGCTTCCGGGATTGAGGACCCGGGGAGTCGGGTAATGGAGCTTGGATCCTGAATGACCACGAACTCCTTACTAAGACGAAGCTAGGAAGCCGATCGTAATAATCCTTGACGCCTATCGATTTATCGTCAAACTTGAGCCAATTTTTCGACCCCGCCAGAGTCAAAATGGACGGAAGAAACCGCTCTAATTAAGGGAATATATGAAATAATCATGATTGAGAGAATATGAGGGTAATACTGGTATATCTAACTGTATATCTCATCATGTATAATCGGTATGTTTAGTGGCTGTGACCCAAAATTCCGTCATCCACATCATCGCTAAAATCTTTAGTCTCGGTCTAATGAACCGGAAACGATCGCTTCATTTAGATTTCAGGCTCACCGCAAGCTAGCGATAGCGGAAGCTGGAAAATTCCGGGTTCACGCTAAGAAGGCGGGGACCGATGCTCCATATATCGTCCCATCTTCATCTTATTCCTCGATTCCGATGTTGTTGATCAAGTTATACATCATATCTTGACTCTTACGGTACGGCCGTCCCTTGTCCGTTTCACCAACTTCTGCGCTCCCGAGACACGATCCAATTGGGGAGATACGCGTTGAAAACTGTCAGACAATATGAGCAATTTACCGACGGCTATTCCCCGGGGCTCGTGGGTCCTCGTCACAGGAGCGAATTGTTACACCGGCAGCCATGTTGTCATAGAGCTTCTGAAACAAGGGTTCAAAGTGCGCGGAACAGTAAGAGATCTCTCATACAGCAAGTGGTTGCTCGAACACCCAGCTGTGAAGCCGCATGCAGACCAAGGAAAGGTAGAATTGGTTGTTGCGAATACGTCAAAGCCTGGAGATTTCGATGAGGCGGTGAAAGGCGTCTCGGCTATTATCCATCTCGCCAATATCGGCGATTACACACCAGATCCGAATGTCGGTTTTGCGTCAGCTATCGAGGCTGCCTTGACTGTATGCCGATCTGCTGTCAAGGAACCCTCAGTCAAGCGATTTGTTGTGGCATCTGGATTATGGTCAGCTGTATGGCCCAAGCCCGGCGAGACAAAGACTATCACGCAGGATACGTGGAATGACGATATTGTTAAGGTCGCACAGGCACCACCACCATATGAGTTAAGCCGTATCCTGCCAGTGTATCTGGGAGCCAGGGTCGAAGCTGAGAAGGCGGTATGGAAGTTTGTGAAGGATGAGAAGGTTCCCTGGGAAGTCAATTCGGTTAGTCCTTGTTGGACACTGGGCGATCCCCTGGATGCGAGACACTATGGGCCTATGCCTACTCAACTTCTTCAGCAACTATACCTTGGCAAGACAGATGCACTTACCGAGAATACAACAAGTAAGTTGACAACATTATACTCATCTACGTTAATAAGCTAACCCAGTAGTCTACTATACTCACGTGTCCGACGCGGCCGTTATTTACGTAGCAGCAGCTATCGACCCAGATGTCAAAGGTGCTCGCATCCCAGCATTGGCCAAGTCTTTCAACTGGAACAACGCTTTGGCTATCATGCGCAAAGCATATCCCGAGGAAGACTTCGAGGATGACTTTGTGCCTGGAGACCCTGTTCTGAGCTACAAGATTGAGAACGATATTGCACCCGAGCTACTGCGAAAGTGGGCTGGAAGAGATTGGATTAGCCTGGAGAAGGGCATTACGGAAACTATCGACTTTTCGAGGAAGCTGGGTAACTTAGACTAGTCCGGTTACTCGAGAGGGTGAAGGATATGTTGGAAAAGCTGTGAATGTCTTATGTAACGTATGCACCGAGCTGTGGCGGGTTTCGGACGAACGAAACTTATGGAAATGAGAAATACTACTTTAACCCATGCCGGAGAAGGACGCAGAACATGCAGTTAATATTCGGTCCTATCACCTAGGATTTCGTTGCAGGCTCTTCCAGTGGCTTTCTTCCGTAGACCACGTAACTATAAGTGCCGTTGTCAACAGGAGGTACAGGAGTTCAAGCAATGAGATGGACTTACACAGGAATATAGGCATGAATACTTCGGTCTCGCAGCTGCTTTCTCATCGCAGTGCAAAACACACGAACCTCATCCGCACTCCAGCCCAAGAACCTCGTAAACAAACCAAGCAACAAACCCTCCAAGCCATTGTTGATATTAGCGTAAGACCATTTCCCTAATTCCTTATAATGCTTATCCTTTGGCCACTCGTTGATAGGCCACTCGAACTGTTTCTCCACAACATCAACAAAGCCAGCCTTTACAAGAAAGCTCTTGTATTTGGGAGCAAGGTTGATAGCTCTTCCTGCTTTGGCGCTGGCTTCAATGCTAAGTAAACCGGAGCGGAGAACTTCACAATCTGGGGGGAGAGTTCCATCATCGCAGGCGATGGGGTATGTTAAGTCTTGCATCTCGAGATAGCCGCCGGGTTCAAGATTACTATCGCACGTTAGGTGAAGAGTGGTGGTTGATGAAGGCATGACTTACTCATAAGCATTTTGAACGAACTTTTCCATATCGGCGAAGGATCCTGTCATGACGCGGCAGAAGATAAAGTCAAATGGCTCTGACCAGGTCCATTCTTTTTCGAGGTCGTCGATTTCGAAGATGCAGTTCGGTGGAACCCTGAAGAAGAGGTTAGCCACATGACTATGTCAGTAAAGAAGAACCGTACAGTGAAGGTTGGATAGGACTAAGATCAACGCCAACGACCTAAAAAGTCAGTTACGAAGAACTTGCATAAAGGAGAGGTGGATTATACCTGAGCTTCTGGGTGAAGATCAGCTAGATTTGGTGTCAGTCATTTACTAAACTCCCAGGCCTGTTTTGCATACCATACTCGATAGCCCAGATGCCAGTCCCAGTGCCAACATCCATGACTCGTTTGGCAGGCTCTTTTATCTTCGGACTCAGACCAAGCTCTCCTTGCAGGGTGAGTAGCCAGAGATTATGCTGCAGATCTTCATCAAGACTCAGCACGTAACATAAACCAAGGTCTCCCAATGCACCTACCTAGACGATCACTTTCAGACGCATCATTGGGAAAGTTGTATTCTGCATTCATTTTTAGTCATGCAAAGTGAATTTAGTTGGAGTGACTTACTGCCAGAGCTCATGGCATGATATGTTCGTCCATTCTCCTCTTGGAACCGCAGGACGCTTGATCGAAGTGACTCTAGGCTTTCTGAATCGGTCTGTGGTTGTTTAGCTCTGACTCTAGGTGCAATATCGCGCATGATGTTTGGCGCTATTGGGATACTCGCCGCTGAACTTACGCCAGAGAAAGTCGAGTCGCTGTCGTCAAAGGTATCGGCGGCCTGATCAGCACATCAGCAATCGTTGACGCAGTCAACAGTGTGGTTCCGGCGTACCAGAGCCTCGTGGGGTTCTTGTGTAGGCGCAGACATGATGAAATGCGTCCGTTGGCCGGTAGTAGGTAGCAGATGGTTGTTGAGTGTGAGTGAGCTGAAGAAAGGCGTTGTCTTGAGAAAGGACAGCAATAAAGCCATGATAAGTCAGGTGATTTTCGGAGTTCGGCTCCGGATAGACAGGCAAGAAGAAAACACCTCATAGACAATCATGTACTGTTACCTCGTTGAGAGTATTTCCGATGCATGTTACAGGCACAGCGACGTAACCAACCAACAGACCAACCATAGAACCTGTCCAGGATGTTCCGCAGGAACCTTTGGGTTCGCCAGGCCCCATGATCTGTATAAGACCAGTAGGAGTAAAAAGTAATACATAAATACATAAAACTGGTCGCAGTAAGTTGTTTCTAAAAGTAAACCAGAGCTAAACTTTGTAGTTGTCGGTCATGACTAGAGATGACGTGCATCCGCAGTAGCTTAATGTAACCTTGCTCGGGCGCGTTCCTTGTCTTAGGATATTCTGTCAAAGTCCCCTGTTATACTAATGCGAGTGAACGGGGAACCCTGAGAATGTAACGAAATATCGTTCCAAGTCTAATCAAAGCCATCTTCAGCAAGTGGGCAACCTGACATCTACTCGAGAACTAAGTATGGAGTTCAACGTGATGACTCATTCTTGCAAATCCCAGGTTCCCATCAGAGTTTCCTGGCCATGCTTCAGTCATGCAACAAAACCTTTACTCCTCGAGATTGACCCAATTGCTTGACCCTCTTGATATCAAACATAATCGGGTCATCCACAAATGCCTCCGAGAGATCGAGGACTCTCAACTTGCCAAACCGTCCTCGTGGTCCAGCTTCCTCTAGTAGTACTATCATGCCCTCCAGATATGGCTTAAGATACAGGACATTACTAATACTAACCCAGTTGTCGTTAGCCCTGGGGTAACGAGGCGTGAGAACTTGGATATCTTGAGGTATTCGACCCAGATCGACCTTGATACAGTCCACAACTTTCTTTTTCCAGAGGCCGTCGAACAAGTCGGAGATATGAACCGCAAGACTCCAGAGGCGTGGCAAGTGTTGATAAGTTTCCTCCACAACAGGCTCCGGGTTGGGGAAACTCATGAGACTAATGTCGAGGTCTAGTTCTTCCAGAGAGTCTTTTTGTTTCATGACAGCCTCTGCTAGCTCTTTCTGGTCCGGCACGCCGTAGTATCCAGAACTGTAGTCGACACGGACAATGAGCTTTTTGAGTGACCGACATGCAGAGATGAAATCTGGGAGTCCAGCTCGTAAACATCCCACGATGTTTAACTCTGTAATGGTTGATGTCCCAACTGGGAAAGGGAGCATGTAATCATCAAGGTGTGCCAGGGATTCTTTATCCAGATCATCAAACAATCCATAGGTACAGAGCGTCTCAATACTGGGGAAATGCAGCAATGGTCTAGCATACGCCATGTCGAAAACTTTCTTTCTATTCCAGGGTTGCAGGGTAACATGACGAACCTGGCCAAGAGTCGAAGGTATCCAAGGTCCAGCCTTTTGACGTGCTTTCGAAGATCGGGGTTTCGGAGAAGGTGAAGAGCAAGTCTCTCAATACAAGGCTCGGCACATTCTTGGCTGTTGTTCCATTGACGCACGAGGAGAGGAAAGACGATTTTGTTGAAGCGGCTGTTGACGAGGCTGACGTTCTCAAGGGACTCACGGTCACTTGTGACGAACTCGAAAATCTTTTCGAGGGCTTCATCAGGCAATTGAGATAAGATGGCCATGATATTCAAGCACGGTATTGCAATAATAGCGATGCGTCTATAAAGTCAAATGAGTAATCTAGAGGTGAGAAGAACAAGTGGTGTCATTACTTCAATTGGGCAAATTTTCTTATCGTGCATAAAGTCCTACCTTTTGAGCATAAATATTATGCATACTGTGCACTAAGCTTAAAGCTGCGTGCTCAGCGACTGACTTCTTCATCTTTAAAAATATTCTTCTGCTCTACAAAGTCGTCGTAGTATCTCACCAGATAACAAGAGAGATAGCTCGTGATTCTTTACTGTTATGCAGTGAAAATTGTTAGTAGAAGAGAAGTCGAAGCAACCAAGCGACACCTGTTGAAGTTCTAGACGTGGCGTTTCAACCCCTCAACTTAGCGGCGAGCAGATGGACGCATCGAGACCACCGCCAACACAGAGCTGCTCACTGCAACATCTGATTACAGTCTCTGTGATCTTCGCAGAGCCTCACCTCTTGGCTACATATTCCTCTTCGATTCCCTGCTCGACCTCTGCGTAAATCATCTAGCCAAGACCCATCACGTACCGTAACGTTACCGTGATTGTTTCTCAACTTGAGATATTGAGAGCCTTGCAAGGCTCATTTTCCGGGGCTGTGGACAGTTGCCAAGACCAATAGTCGCAAAACATAGCGCCGAAATCTTTCAGCTCTCGACGCCAAACCAATTAAACGCCACGGGGCTGATTTTAAGCATATTCGCCGAGATGAAAACGGCTCATGCTTATTTTTTCCAAAACAGCGGGTTTGAGAGTCATGCCCAATTGAGTTGGGTTATCGTGATAAGGTCTTGCACTACGGAAGGGATCTCGTATAGAGGTAGGGGTGCTGTTTGAGGAAATCTGTGCGACGTGATAAGCAAGGGACGGTCAATGTCGCCTTTGTCTATGGCTCGCCACCTGGGTTGGATTGTTGTGAAGCTTCTCATTTTTTTTAATCTGGTCTCGTCTAGGCCTGAGATGATTGAAGCTGGTGGTAAGGACAAGAGAGCGCGGGTTGGCAGGCGAGGCAGTGCTTGAAGTTATGGATTTAAGGTGCTGCGCTGTGAATGGGAAGGCCAAGCTAAGACCAACCTTCGTCTGACCTCTGTCCACCTCATTGGGGAGAAAGAGTAGAGTCTCCGTGTAAATGAACAGCGACGTTGACGATATTTATCTTCTTCCTACATACCGATCGAGAAGCAATTGAAGGTATGCTGTGATGGTCCCTGCATTGCCCTCGTCGGAAAAAATCTCATCAAACCCTCTCATCTAAGGCAATTGTTCCGTTATTTTTAGTCTTCAACCCTCATCTAACTCTCCCCGTCAGTGTAATTAGCTCCGTTCTGAAGCGGAGATTGCTAACCGTCACCCTGAATGGGTGCGGCTGAAGTGACCCTTGGAATGGAGGCTTCAGCTTCTGCAAGCCCAGTCACACAATATTGGGTTCTCGCCCTTTAGTGGCGTTTTGATCTGCCCAGGCGGGGGAATCAGCTGAGCCGCATTGTCGCCCTGGGCTGGCTCCTTCATAATAATTGTTTCAATCGCGCTGCTCGTCTTTTTCCTTGGTTGTTTCGTTTTACTTACCATTCTTGGTACCATTTTTCACATTTTTGGCTGCTGGAGTAGATTCATCATGCGGTCAACTTCGCAGGCTCTCCTTCTTGGAGCTATGCTCCCGTTAGTGAAAGCAATGGACATTGCTCACGCCGCGCAAAGGAATCACGCACGCGACATCCCAGCAGCAGCAACAGTCACAGCAGCACCAATCGGTATCATCGAAGAACTAAACCTCCTCGTTGGCCACGATGGACTCCGAGTTCGACAAGCAGACTCATCAAGTGAGCCGCTGGCGGTTACTATCGCGCCCGATAAAACATGCGGATACTTGTCTGGTCAACCCGGTGCCGCAATCACCTGCGACAACGATCGCTCGTGTTCATGGGCCGCCACAAGTGGTGTTGGTCTTATCGCTTGTGCATCCGAGATTTACGTCAATTGCGTTGAGTCCAGTAGAGCTGTTGATCCTGGTCAATGCAATGATGTTTGTCAGAGTAACACTTTCAATCTTTTATGGTGAGATGTTATTGTCGGCATGTTGACTCTTAATGCTAATTGCACTTTTAGTACCAACTCCGATACGCCTTTCTGTCGCACGTATGTCTACCCAAGCGGTATTTTCGACTATCGATGCGCATCCACATCCGTCGAGGATGTACAATCTGTCAAGTTCACATACCAAGGCCAGAAGAATGCCAACTTCGTCACAACCACTCTCAGCGATGGAATTGAATCATCGTCACAGCCAACAGTCACCAACACTGATACAAACTCAGCCGATAAGGCATCTGAGACGGAACCACAAACAACAACTACATCTGTTGTCCCTGAGCCTACTAAAAAATCCAAGTCAACGCCCGTCGGTGCCATTGTCGGCGGCGTAGTCGGCGGTGTAGCTCTCATTGGCCTCATCGGTCTTGGTGCCGTCTGCCTGCTGCGCAGACGCAAATCCAAGCCTGAGCCCACCCCAGCGCCCACCCCAGCACCAGCTCAACCTGTCATGGCTCAACAGCCTCCTCCCCCTCCTCCTATGAACCAAAACCCATACCCTCAACAACAACATTACCCACATGTTGTATCGGCTTACCCCGATCACAACATGGCGACATCTCCTGCGCCGTCTGATGCTCGTGTATCGATGATGAGTGGACCTATGTCTAGTGTTGCACCAACTTCACCTACGGGGTGGAATCAACAGCCATCGCCTCCGCCGTTTCATACTCCCGCGCCGGCTTATGAGATGGCTGGTCCTGAGGCTCGTGAACAGGAGCCGGTTTACGAGATGGGTACTGATCATGGAAAGAAGTAAAATGATCAACATTCGTTCCAGCTATTATATGCATCGCTTGGTAGTTTATTTAAAGTAATCATAATTTGGAATTAGTAAGGACTTCTCATGAGTTACATCCCTGACCTTTGTGATCTTCAATTCATGTTGACCATTCCCCAGTCAGCAAAGATCTTTGATGTGAGACTCAAGTCACCATTTGCGATGGGTTTAGTTCCTCCAAGGAAGTCATCGTAGTTGTTATACACCGAGACCCTATGCTTATGATCCGGAACAAGCGACAATCCAGGTGCATCAGTCTTGACAACCAATGTTCCCTCTTCGTTCTCCTCTTGAGGCCTGTTCAACACCAGCAAGAATGACTTTCTGGGAAGAAGAGATAAAACTTACAGCGGCTGGATTGAGTTCTCAAAGACGTCTTCCAGCATAACGACAACGCCCTTACCAAGCTGTTCATCGCTCAACGCCGGCTGCAGATTGAGCTTGACACAGCCTCCGCTGAGTTGAGCATTAGGCGAAGTCCTCAAGACATGGTCGATATTAGCTTCATCATTGCTACCATAAAGATAGAAAGGCATTCTATCTGGGTATTTCTTGTCCAAGTCATCATAAGACATGGATCGCTTCACCACAACCTCAATCTTAGAAAGCTTGAACTTGGCAAGAGGTTCAACGCCATCAGCTGGAATACCATCATCCATGCGGAACTCAACATCGCCAGTTGACTTCAACAGATTACCGAGTTTCTCAGGCTCAATGTTGGCGATAGTGTAGAACTTGTCCGGGTTTTCTTTTCGAAGCTTTTGGTAGAGTTGCTTGACCTCGCCAGGGTAGTTCGGCGGTGATGATGACTTGCCAGCGGTGAGCGGCCATGTTGAACATGGGAATGTGGACGAGGTAGATCTTGTCGTGGCCTTGCATGACGAAACCGTGGAAGTCTGGCTTCTAGATGTTGCGAGCCAGGACGTGCTACAACCATTAGTTCCACTTTCTGAATGGTGTTACATGGTGATAACTTGCCTGAACCTCTTCCTCTGCGATCTTTCTGAAAGAAGTCACCAAGCTCTCAAGGAATGGTGAGTCCGTAGGCCAAGGACTCATCGTGACGTTAACCAAGAATGCCAAATCTCCGCGAGAAGGATGTTGTTCGTTAGAGATTTCAAGGCGCCGCTTGAAGTTAGTTAGACACTTCCCGTAAGCCTTCTCACTGAATGACGATGAGGTCAGAAACAGAGGCCGGTCAGAGATAGGTGTCTTGTCATCTTCAATTGTGTAGGAGTGTCGCTTGAAGATGCGTTGATTAAGGTAGTTGACTTGTCCCTGCTTCTCGTCAGTATGTACGCCAAGACGGCAGTGATAGGTGACTTACGATGTCGGTGTTGGGCTTGCCATTGATCCTAAAGTTGCAAGCAAAAGCATTGATCATCAAATCACCACCAAGTGTCTCCAAAAGCTCCCAAGTCTCCTCGTCCTTGAACAGATCCTCGTTGCTAATTCCAAGGACCTTCTCTCGGATTCGGTCCTTTTCTTTCTCGACATCTTCAGCTGATCCTCCATTGCGCTCAATGGGCAGTCTGATAAGAGGAACAACTATCAAATCGTCTTCGGGCCTGGTCAAAGTAGCCCAGTGGCAGTAGAGCTGTGACAATCAGTAAAGTACATGCTTTTCGGGAGTTTTAGTTACACGAACCTTTGTGCAAGTGAAGATGGCTTCTCCAAGGAGTCTACCGTATCCATCGACGTCAAGCTTAAGGGTCTTGTGAGTCAACCAGGTAGCCACTGCTGCAGTTCCAGGCTTGCTTCCCTCAACACCATAGACTCCCATGCTTCCTTTATCATCACCTTGATGGTAAACAATTGGACTAGTCCAAGTGACAAGATACCGCATGCGCTGGTCACGGTAGCAGAGACCACCGGTAGGATAGTTGATGTAACCAGACCTGTCGAGAACTATTAGATTACACCTTGATCAGGAATTTGACGACTTACTTGTGAGGGTCAATAGTTATACTATCAGCGAAGGGAAGACACGCCAGCTGCCCCCTCGTATAAGGTTGAATGGCCAACTTCGGCGCAAACGGTAACTCTCCACCAGGGATAGGAGCCAACATACTACGCTCAATCATAGAAGAGAAATATCCCCCCCACGCAGTATCGCGATGAATAGTGAACGAAAGACCACGGGCTTTGAACTCATCCCGAAGCTCAACGACTTGACGAAGAGGATCACAAGCTCCGTGCTCAGTTGATCCGATGATGACTACACCGCCAAAGACGGGCGTATACTGAGATTCATCATCGCCTTCAATGCATGACTCGAGATGGGTGCGGAGGCTGGAGATGTCCATGCGGGCTTCTTCGTCAACGGCGATCTCCACGGAGTTGTCTGAGCCAAGACCAGAGATGGCTGCATATAATTAGCAAGACTCCTGTGAAGTAAGATGGGTGACTCACCTCCGCCCTTTGGCCAAGAGTAATGCTTCGTAGCACTAACAAAGAACTTGGCCGGCTTCGTAATACCGAACTTCTGATCAACATATTCCTTTCCAACAGTCTGAATGAGGTAACCCTTCAGGGCAGTCTGTAGGAAGGTGGCAGAAATGGCATATTCCCTAGTCAAGCGAGTTGAGATTTGAAGAATGGTGGTAGGCTTCAGGTTGAGAAGCTCCCATGTTGACAGTTCAGCGAAAGGCTTCTCTTCTCCTTTGAAGGTGGCAACCGTGAAGGGCGGCTCAATGTGGGCGAGGAAGTTGAGCGGTGCACCTTCGGCCATGGCGAATTTGAGGGATAGGGGGTAGAACTTAAGGTTTCGAACTGCGTCATTGGTCAGGGAGGTAAAGTGACCATAGGGTGAATGGAAGACTAACTCGCCCAAGTGGCTTCAAGATTGGCGACCGAGCCATCCTATAATAAAGTTAGCCCTCCATCAGACAAATAGATAGGGATTCACTGACGCAGGTAATGTGACCCCATGGCACAACATCGGAATCTTCGCCACCAACACCAACATCATAGCCCAGCATGCGACATAGATCATCACCGACTTGGCGCTCCACGCCAGTAGTGTAAGGGCTCGCCTCTGTGGCAACGTTATTGGGGTTATACATCATAGCCACCATATCTATCATGGCCATCACTGTGATAGTTTAAAAGCTTATAGTTCCATACACGGAACGAATATATGCATGCTGATATGTGCAAATTCATGAATGGGGAACGGTGAGCTTAGACTATTGATGCTTCAGCTGGGACTTGTTAGTGGCGGTAACCACTTTGACACGGCCATAACGCGTCAACGAGAGAACTTCTCAAAAGAATTGGTGAGACTAATCATTTTTCCTCTTCCTTTTGCCAAACAATGTCAGCCATTGCCTTTGCTGCCAGTGCAGCCAGGTCCCGAACTTCCGACGATAGATCCTCATTCTGAGACTCGACCTCAAACCTCCTCCGTGCAAATTCCCTTCGTGCAGTCTCCCATCTCGCTCGATCCTTATACTTCTTCCGTGACCTATTCCACGGAAGTTCATTATCTCTCGTCTCCAAAATCCTATCCACCACCTCAATATCCCTCTTATCTCTTGTATGCGGATACTCAGCATAAACCTCCTTTCCCGCAATGATAGTCCATAACGCAGCGCAAGTAACATAATGCTCAAGAATCTCATGATCTGGCGGTGGTGATACACGGCGATACCATGGCGTAGGGGCCTTTTCCAGCGCGTCGACAGCACATATCACTCCTTGAACGTGTATGTTTGCCACTCCGCTGGCAGTTAGTCGAGCATAGAACGCGTTCAGGTTCTGCTCTGCGTGTTGCTCTGGCCAGGACCAACCGGCTCCGCATCCGCAGGAGTCATTCCTCACTTCGGCAATTGAGGCACCTAGAATAATCAGGTTACTCCAGACTGTGCCTAATTGCCAGACCCAATCTCTTTTGAGGGGAATCGTCATTGGTACTGGCTCTGGTGGGTTGGGTCGAGCTTTGAGTGCTCTGACCAGATTAATCAGCTTCTCTTGTTGAGATTCGTCGGTGTATGGAATTTTCTTTGCTGTGTGAAGAACAGAGTACCATAAATTCCACAGAAGCATTTCGGCTGTTCCAGAATGATCTCGCTCATCTTCAGGTTCTGGCCAATCTTGCTCTGGCCCCCAAAGCTCAAGAGCCTTCTCAGGGCTATGATATTTGCGCTGTTGTCGAGCGACTCTCTCCTGTCGGAAATATTCCGTGCCGGCATTGGCAGTTGAGTATGCCTCATCAATTGGGCTCGCTAGATTATCGACTATCTCGGCCGTCGAAAGCTCGCCTGCCATGTATTTATTGACAATGGTTGTATCTGCGCAGAACCAATTTCGGATCTCAGCTAAGCGGTCAATCTTTGCTGCAAAGTCGAGGGAGTCGTCGTTGGCGATTTCCGTTGCGCCTTCATTTTCCTTTGTTTCCCTTTCTATTCTCAAGGTGCGTCTCTCGCCTGCTTTTGCTTGGTCTCGCTTTTCTTTAGATAGTCTGTTCTTAGGCATTTTTAAAACAATACTTGGTCGCCAGAGTTACTGATAGTCAATCCTTCAATGAATAAAACGTTAAATAGTCCGCGGGTAGTGGGTCTGAGGGGTCAGTCCCCCAGTTGCTATAACCGTCTCACCGAAGAGTCATTGCCGGCCTAACTAATATCTTACATCAGCATGTTGATCCTCAGTCGCACCCACCCGATACGCCATGCAAATTCTCAATGAGACGGGGCGAAACTGTCGAGGAGTCAGATAGCTCTAGGGAACTGGTTACAAATACTAACAGAGGACTCCCTTAAACTACGTCCCGTATATCTACAGATTCGATTTTAGTCATTGAACTCTTGTGTATTTAACACTTTCCGTACCAAGCTTCAATGTGCATCACTACATAACTAAAGCTTATTCTGAGCTCAGCAGAGAAACTCTCGCCCATGTTGGCCATGCTGGCTAGTATGATTCTTGTCCCAGAGGCTTCGGCCTTTGCCTTCATTTGACGTTTTGGAAGTCTTCGAATCGAACACCACAGCAGATGTCAAGATGGGATATTTCCTCCCGCCATGGTGTAGTCTTCTTCTCGAAATTACATTCGTGGTACGAGCTATTTCTTTTCGGTTTCCAATGCGGCGATCTCACATCTGTCAAGAAAGCCTGCAGTTGTAAAAAGCTCTTCCCTTTGGCAGGCTTTCCAACTGGTCTCGGGAACTCCAAACCAAAGGCACGCATCTGTTTCATAAGCATTCCTAGCAATATGGCTGAACACTCCACGGGACAACTGCCATTATCTTTCCAGAGTGATTCTAGTAACTCATATAAATGGTCCAAGATCCGAGTTGTAAGAGTCTGTCTCGCTCGTTCTAGTAATTCTGCAAAGTTGTAAGTCATTTTTTGAAAGTCATTCGATATTGCAATTTACCTATAATACGAGAGGGAATTGGGAGTTCTGTCTCTATCGGGCCGGTGCTCGATTCGAGGATGGTATGAACAACCGAATTAAACAGCTCGCTCTTAGCATACACCCAGCTGATGAACAACCGAGACATGTTCGTCTGGCAATCGGATTTTTTAATCTCGTCTTCTTGGATAACAGAGGCAATCCAGTTTTCAGAAAACATCTCCACGATCTCATGGCACTGATAATAGTCAACCAGTATCGCCATTTCCGTCAACAGGTCAAGATCCATGGTCTTTGGGACACTTCTATGGTGTCCATGTATGATATCAAGCAAGATGAGCAGCGCTTCAGCGTTACACTCATATGCCCTTACTTCAAATCGTGCATCCTCGTTACGATGGCTCTCGACGAATGGCCCACCAAGCATTGCCTTGAATACCGGGGAGGCAAGCATCAAGTGCGCTGACGATACGCGGTAACGCAATTCAACGTTTTGCCCCTGCTCGTCACCCGCTTCGAGGTTCTTCAGGTCTTCGCGGGTCTTTATTGAAGATGTGACGTCCTTGAACTCCACCGTAAGTGGCTGTTCATGCTCTGCTTCACCTTCGTCCTTCCCTATCTCGTCGCCATTCTGCGCCTCTGTAGCCTCCTCCGCAGAAGGCGTCGTCTCTTGTTGAGCTTTCTGAATGCTGCCCTTGTTTGGTTGTCGAAGGATCATGTCCATATCTCCATTGGGAGTAAAAACTAATAGTGAAGGTTTCATTCCTGTTAATAGGACCAGTGGCTCTCGGATCGATGGAATGTCGAAGATCAAACACGTCACGACAGCCTATGGTTCGCGAATCGCGTCTTCATGATAGCACTAGCGTTATCGCTTATCGGTTATCTTACTAGACAAATCTCTGTTTCAAGCTTCAGGGTAGGCATAGTTGCTGCAATCCCTTCATAAGTTATTATTTTAGACAGTAGACATTAATGTTATACAGTAAACTATAGCTATTTTATATAATTATATTACTTCTAATTAATTATTATTAATAATGCAGTGTTAGGGATGAGTCTATATGTTTTATTAGGTTAAGTAAAACAATTAAGCTTGTTAAATATCAGGAGACTTAACTTTCATGGAGTAATAGTTATAGTTAAATCATCAAAATAACTAGAAGGTGGAGCTCACATTCATGATAATATGTTTCTCTTCATATCCACATAACTGAGGCCATAGTATACCAGGAATATACCCACTGTCTGAGCGAATACAGCTTGTAAGATTACCATACCTACACCAAAGGTGAGGTGTACTGTAGGAAAGAATTGCCGTAAGTGGCTTGCAAATCCTCCAGCCCACCTTCTTACGCCTCAATGAGACAGAAGTCAATTGATGTCGATTATCGGATTATCACTTGAAGTCATCCACCGGAATGGTTCACCTTCTCTTTTCAAACGAGGCTGGTTTCACCCGATGTATGCCATCCTTGATACTCAACAGGCGATAATTCTCTCGCTAGTACAAACATACCCCAGATAAGTCTATCAATGGAGATGCCGTTCCCCATTCTGCAAGTTCACCGAATTATCAGAAATATCCCCCGGGATGAGGTTGAAGACTAGCGATATCCCGCAGCGACTAGTGGTAAGCTAAAGGCGGTTCAGCTGGCTCTAGTGCTCGGATCGCTATGACAGGTAGCCCAAACGGGACAAGATCCCCCTGAAGGGAGCAATAGTTTCAGTTTAGTGACGTTGTATTGAGGCAAGATGGTAAGAAGAGAAAAGAAAAGAAAACTGATAATTGATGAATATTTATGTAATCCAGCTGCAGTTCTCCTCCCCCAGCTCTTTTTTCTTCATTTCATCCATTTCCAGTCAGTAGTCACAATGGTCTACACAACCTCTACCAAGCATCCCAAGGGACTTCGTCTCCTCTCCCTCGATGGCGGTGGCGTCCGAGGTATCATGGGTCTCATCATCCTCAGAGAGCTCATGCTTCGCGTCCAGAAGAAAAAAGGTCTCGACAAGATTCCCCTGCCAGCTGATTATTTCGAGCTCGCCGGCGGTACTAGTACTGGTGGTATCATGGGAATAATGCTCTTTCGTCTTCGCATGAGTGTTGATGACACCATCGCTGAGTATGACAGAATCGCCAAGACCATTTTTAGTCCTAAGATTTACGGCTGGGATATTAGTTGGATCCCTGGTTCGTCATATCTCAACAACAGCAAGGCGTTGGTTCAGGACAGTCGGTTTGATGCTGCGTCTATGAGTAAGGCAATTGACGAGGTTGTTGAGAAATTTGGACTCGACGAGAACGACAAGAAACTTAAAGGCAACGCTCCTCTTCAGCACGAAGGAGGTGCACGAATGTGAGCATCTCTCCACACTTTTGATACGCCGCTGACATAAGAAAGGTTCTGCTGCACTACTGCTCAGAACAGGGCTGAGTCCATGTTGATGAGAACTTACAAGGACAAGACCATCTACACCAAGTCCAAGGTCAACGATGCGCTTCTGAAGCATGGTGATAAGCTCACCATCAGCATCGCAGCGCGTGCAACATCTGCTGCCCCAACCTTCTTCCCCGAAGTGAAGTTTCCTGAGGATAAGCCTGAGTTGGTGTTCTGGGACGGTGGCCTTCTTAACAACAACCCTATCGACCAGCTCTGGTACACACGCTTTGAGCTAGTCGACCCCAAAGACCCTTCACCCCAAATCTCATGCGTTATCAGCCTCGGCACTGGCTACGTCAGCCCAGGAAAGGCAAAGCAGTCTTGGATCAAGGTTGTTGGAGTAGCATCCAAGGTTATGGACTTTGCTACCAACACCAACGCCAAAGGCAAGGACTTTTCACGCCACATGACGCATCTGAATGAGCGGGATGAGCACAAGGATACCAAGTATATCCGCTTCAACCCATTCCTGAAGGAGGCAATTGGCCTTGATGAGTATTTGAGAATGGATGACCTCAAGGTGATTGCGCAGAAGACCATGGAAGACCCCAACCCGACCAACCAGTTTTGGATCAACCAAGCTGTAGATGCTATTTGCGCATAAGATATGGACAAACGGAAGGAACAAAAGCATGTTAGTTTATGTATAAAGTAGCATCAATAAGCTATTATTTCCTCACTGTGAAGTACCAATGGAGTAATGGTATGGTACAACGTGCATTGGCTTCACCAATCTGTGTGATCCACATGCTTCTGCAGCACCACATAAGTATCCGTAACGCAGTTGAGATTTAAGACATGATGACATTAATGGGGAAGGATCTGCGCTCTGGTTGCCAGCTGAAGGCGATAGCACCAAATAGTAAATGTCGATCTTGAAACAGGCCCCACACAAAGTCAAGATGAAAAGGTCATTGACATCAACAAATGTAATGGTCAAAGTGCAAAAATAAGGGGTGTATTATGACGGTTCCTTCAATAACATCTAGGCAAATCCCCGCCCGCCATTCAGTACCCACCAGGGGGACCAATTCTCAAGGCATTCAAGCCAGAATCATTCAAAGCCGAGACAAGCGACTCCAGATCCGAATAGTTCGTAATACGAAGGACGTCTTGACTGTCAGGGTTGTAGAGATAAAAATTATCCCCTGCTTGGAAAGCAACCTCCCCACCTCCACTCTCGTAACCAAAGAGAGGCTTGGCCTTGCTTTCGATGCCAACCGCTTCAATGATGTTGGCAATGTCCCCGGTTTCTAACCAGCCATGGCCGCCAACAGCTTCGAAATCATTTGTCCAGCCGCTCGGGGGATCGACCTGCTTGATAGTTAGCTCTGTGCTGGAATGACATGGAGTGGTAAAACGGACATCGATGTTGGTGACGATTCTGTCGCCGTCTGGTTTGATCAAGTCTTCAATATCCATGGTTGATGTGAGAAGAGTGCTGAAAGAGTTGAGTAATGGTAGTGAATGGGATGAGAAGATGAGTACAGAATGTTGAATATATGATGAGGATATGGAGTAGATATAGGCAACCCCCCCAGAAAACAATTGACGTCAGCTGACAATGATAGCCAAATCTTGGCTGAAGCTGCAAATGTAATACTCTTGAAATGGCTAAGATGTTCTGTCCAAGCAGAGCTGAAATGGAGTCTCAGCATGAACGGTCCAATCGCATTGAAATTCGTCATCGCCGCACAGATAATGTCTCAATAGCGCTCGGAAACAGTCCAATCGTTTCAATGAATTCGAGCTGCAATTAGAGATCAGCAATACTCCAACCAAGATATCTGGGTTGGAATATACATACATGTGCGCTCTGGTAATATCGCAGCTCAAGGGGTCTGTCGATCAGACGGAGCTCTTGCCTTGACATACAGATCCAGCTCCTTACCGTGTGAAATGAATCCGTAAGGACATAAACGCGCTCTGTGTCTGTGTCTGTTATTTTGACAAAGATCTTATTAACGATGTCTGGACCTTCGGCCGTAAGCTCTTTCTTCTTATGGCATGGGATCGTGTAAGTGCCCTCGATGAAGTCACTGGTATCAGCGGGGAGAACAGGAAGTTTCTTCAAGTTCAGAAGCGGTCAGCATTTTAGTAGATGTCGAGATGATGTTGAGCTTGAGAGTCGTTTTGAGGATGAGCAGAAGAGAGCAAGGAATGGATTGAGCGCGATCTTATACTAGTAGCCGGTGGACTTGGAAACATGGGTCAAGTGGCAACGTTGACCGACAATTCAGCCAAATCAATATCACATCTTCCGATATCAATGACTTCTGAGTCTATTCCCCATCTTGACCCGGATTCGTGGCGAGCTGGAATAACAGCTATTGATCTGTGCATTCAGCTCCTGCGTGAACGGACGGTAAACAGTCCAAGTCTAGAATGAACTAAAACCAATAATGAATGTCTCAGTCTCCGATCTCGCAGAAAACAGCAAGGTTCTGCGTAAATCATATGCTAATAAAATTTCGAACTTTTATTTATCAAAGAATAACCATTCACTACTGGTTTTAATTATACGTTGAAGATGACTATCAGTCTGCAATGGAGCTCCAGGGAGAATCTTTTGTAGCATTTCTGTCTTTCTTGCCAAAGATTAGGTGAGCTTGCAGGCAATGACCCCTGCGTTCTGTACCACTGCAGTGCCCTGTAAATATTGCCTGTAGCGGGGTAAACTGGGCAGCTTTCAGGGGGGCAAGAATAAGACAGGCTTCATGCCGCGATTCAATAGTCGAGATTTTGTACTGCAAGAAGGCATTGCACGTTGATATTAGAAGTAGTTTGTATTCTGAAGGTCTTGTTTTAGAGTGTCTATGTCTAATATGGTATGACCTGACTTCATGGCTTTGCAGATAGAGTTTAAGCTACTTATCAGTAATAGCAGTTATAAACGCCAAACCGTTCTCTATCCCCACCAATCATGATAACCATGAACTGTATGATGGATCTTAGTCTGTCGGGCTATTGCCTGTTTTGTCAACAGCCGCCAGGCCCTGTACAGAACAGAACGAGTTCAGTAAAACGTGCCTAGGTATACCACAGGCTCATTATGTCTAAGCATGCTCTTGAAAGTCAATTGGCTCCATCAATTTCTTGGCTCATTCGGGCTTTATGGAGAAATTGCACGCTACAAAGCAATCGGTTCATCGAACTGGGGTTTACCCCAGATATCCTTCAGCATGCACCTCAACACCTGTAGCCATTCCGTAGTGGGTATCCTCCCGGTTTTAGAAACATTGCTCCTTCGGTAGCACTTTGTATGGCGGTTCCAAGGGCCAATGGAAACCCAACTCCATGATCAGGCCATGGCCATCAGGTTGAATTACCCAGAACGTCGGCGTGGAAGCATCTATCTTATCTAGAGCATTGCCCCGTTCAATCATCTACCGTAGCTGGCTCTGGTCTGCCCACGAATAATACAAGTACCAGTGATACACCAACACTTTCCGTTACAGACTACACAACGCGATTCGTTACACGAGGAAGTGTTCTGTTGCAGCCCTATTGCTTCCACCAGGCGTCAAGATGGCTACCTCATGTTTTGCTCCTCTCGATCTCATGGGCTACTTCGGTTACAGCATCTTCGGCCAGTACGCCCAGCAGGTGATCCCAACTCGTCAGACGAGCGCTTGCCAGCAGCTGGTGAACGCATTCGGAGACAAGACTTCTCTACTAGACAGCTCAAAGTGTTCTCTTGTACGACAAGGTAAGCTCCCTCTCTGTTTGGCTATGCCGTAGCAAGATGTCTAATGTAATTGACAGAGAACTGGTCCGATGCATGTCAATTATCCCCCGATTGCATCTTCGAGCCCACAACAGCAGAAGAAGTTTCGGGCGCCCTACGAATTCTCGTATCGACAAGCACCAACTTCGCTGTTCGTAGCGGTGGTCATATGCCCGTCCCCAAGGCTTCCAACATCGACAGCGGTGTCCTTTTGTCACTCAGTCAACTAAAGACCCTGGAACTCTCGGAAGATCAATCTATTGCTTCAGTTGGATCTGGGCATCGGTGGGGCGATGTCTACAACTGGCTTTCTTCTTACAATCTTTGTGTTTCCGGTGGTCGATATGATCCAGTCGGAGTTCCCGGATTTCTCCTCGGAGGCGGTATCACATTCTTTGGATCCAAGTATGGATGGGCGGCCAACATGATCGCCAATATGGAGGTTGTTCTGGCCAACAGCACAATCGTCAACGCGAATGCTACCGACAATGCAGATCTCTTCTGGGCGCTGAAAGGAGGATCTAGTAACTATGGTATCGTCACCAGATTCGATCTCAAGACCTTTCCCGACACTCCTGTGTATGGCGGTACTAGTCTGTTTCTGCCCAATCATCTAGATGACTTTGTTCATGCTATTGCTGCGTACTCGACTGTTGGAGGCGGTTCCGACGATATGGATGCATCATACAATCCATCCGTCCAAGTGAACCTCGCTACAAACCAGCTCACGTTGCTCTCTTATTCAAGCCATCTTGGTACCGATCCAGATCCGGCGGCTTTCGCCAACTTCACCAAGATTCCTCTCATCTGGACTAATAGCAGTGTTCGAGCGGACTTTTTCAGTCTCGTGGAGGATACAACTATGGAGGCTTATCATGATCGTTCACACAGGTATGCATGGAATATCTCTACTAGACCTCGGAAGAAAGAGACATATGCTGACAAGTTCAAGACAACTCTTCTGGGCGACCTCTCTGAAGGCTAGTCCCGAATCAGTGTATTTGACCAACGAGACATTCTTCGAGACTATTGATTCCATGCCAGAACTTCGCCACGCAGCTGGGTTGAGCTTGACAACTACTCCTCAGATGCTGACGCGCTCGTGGATCGATGCAGCAAAGGCCTCTGGTGGAGATCCAATGGACATTGATTCAGAAGGTGGAATCATAGGTAAGATAAAAAGTTGGATCTGCGGGATATAGCTGACTTTAGTAGTCCATTTGATTACTTCTCTTTGGAAAGAAGCTATCGATGATGACTTGGTTTACGAGTTCAACAAACGCTGCACCGCAGCTATCGATCAAAAGGCCAAGGCCAAAGGGTTGCATTATCCATTTATGTACCTCAACAACGCTGGCCTTGGGCAGAACCCATTCCAAGTATATGGCCAAGGCAAATCGCTCCCCAAGATGAAGAAGATCCGGGAGGTATATGGTATGATACTCCACTTACATCAGTCTTGACATCGCAATTACTAATGAAGACCAGACCCAAAGGGCATATTTCAGGATCTGATGCCTGGTGGATTCAAGGTTGGCTACTAATAGGCTGAGTATCATAAAGGGCTATATCATGCATATTAGCAGTTATGTGTTCAATACTGCGTATCAAGTGGGATTAGCTGTCATAGGTTGAGCACCTCCCTGGCGGCGAGCTAGATATAAGGCGAGCATCTCTTCCATCACTACGTGTAGCATCTCAGACTCGTCGTTCACCTCTCGGTTTGCGGCCAGGAATGGTAATTAGACCAATACAAGAGCTCCCAATAAATTGGTGTATTGCAATACTGCTTCATCGTTGCATACTATGTTGATCACCCCAACTTGGTCTTCGGGGCAGGCAGTCAAACAAGGTAGGGAATGCATAAATATGTATCATACCCGGCTGATTTGCAGTTATCCTAAACTAAGCTTCCTTTACTGTGACCTTGTTGTCGATTTATTAGGCTAGGTAGATATGGCGCATCACTAATCTGTCGGTGCGGACTGGCAGGTTCCTAGACCGCGGATGAAAGTCACAAGTATTCACGCACCTAGCCGATCTGATACCACTTTGACAAAGTTAATCGGAAGGCTTTGATTCCGTGATAAAAGTTGAGGAAACCAAGTATTACTAGAATACACGAATCTCCATATGCACACTTCAAGGTTATGTAATAAGCAAGAATGTCTTCTATCTCGAGGAATGCGATTTTATTTCTAAGGAGGAATTTGCCTACTCCTGCTTTTCCTGTCCATACTGTAATAACTACTCCGACTTGTCTGGCTTTGAACCCTTCAGATGCTTGCTGATCTCTCCGTTTCGAAGAAACTCAGGATACTTAACGCCAGGATCAACACCAAGCTGAAAGCCCGCATGCCTTCTCCAACCACCACCATCAACGACCAAGCTCGTACCGTTAACATGATGTCCCGCATCACTGAGCATGTATACAGTCGCATCCGCAATATCACGACCCGTAGCCCACCGCCCACTGGGAATAGGATCCGTCCTCTCCTTGGTGCTCACCTGACTACTTCCCAGACGCTCCATGCCTTCAGAGCCCTCAACACCACCTGGTGCGATAGAGTTTGCATTGATACCAAATGGGCCGTACTCTAGTGCTACGCTTGCCATGATGGAGTCAACGGCTGCTTTGGCGGCGCTGGCTGGTGCCATGAGAGGATAACCTGTGTAGTGGAAGGTTGCAGAGACTGAGATGAGACGGCCACCGGAAGTTCCGTCGCCGGGGCTCAGGTTTGGGTTCCGCGATGCTGATTCAAGGAGATAAGAGATTGTTGCTTTGACGGTGTTGAAGGTGCCAAGGGCGTCGATGTCCATAATAGCTTTAAAGCCGTTGGCACTCAACTTGGAGATAGGCGCGATAAAGTTACCAGCTGCGCCGCAACTAAAACGAATGATTGTGTCAGTTATTCATTCTAGACTGACGATAAAAAACGTTTTCAGAAGGCGACTTACATAACGTAGTCGATCCCGCCCAACTCCTCAGCGCAACGGTCAGCGGCAGCCTTGAGGGCCTCAAACTAGCAAGCAAAATCGTCAGTGGCAGTGATTCATCTCAAAGCCAATCATAACTCACGTTCCGAACATCTACACCTCCAATGCCCAGCACCTTTGCGCCCGGCCGAACCTTTGCAATTTCTTTGGCGGCGTTCTCAGTCTTCTCAATGCTCCGACCAATGATGCATGCATTGGCGCCGAGGTGAACAATTGCCCGTGTCTGAGCACTTCCGATAGACCCAGCTCCGCCTGTGATGAACAAGACCCGGTTCTCTAGGATGTTGGTCAGTGATTTGCATAACGAGATATTGTTTTGGGATGTATGCTCACCAAAGATACCATCCGCCCAGACGCTACTTAGATACTCAGATCGTGGAACTGACATGTTGCCGAATTGGAGGAGAGAGTGTTTGTATCAACAATTGAGGTACAGATTTTATGAGGAATGACGCAGTTGTAGTAGTTGAGGTAGCCGGCAACAAGAGGTTATCGCCACGAGATCAGATCTGTCCTTCTATAGGTGTTACGAGACAGAAAGGCTTATGTATGTATTCTTCTCTAGAAAATCGCGCAAATGCAACCCGGAAATCAACCCGTCGAATGAGCCATATCGAGTTGAGTCCTTGAATTGGAATCTCACGCTGTCAGCATAATTGCGCGATGCGGACGTGAGCCGAGACTGCTTATAGGCGCTCTCACAAAGGCAGCTCCGCCAAGGTAGCCCCGCCCGTAGTGAACGAAACAGGCAAGCCGCCGGAACCACGCAATGAGAGTCTGAGACTGACCTGGCTTCACAAAGAGGCACCCTCTGAGGGAACACAGTCATAATCAGCCATGTAGAGATTTCCGAATCATGCAGTTCCCATTCTGGTCGACAAGTCACGTTGGCTTACTCTCTACATTGACAGAGATACTGAAACGAGATGAGTAGCGTATGCCAGATATAGAAAGCTTCCGGTAATGATATGGACAAGCCCAAAGATGCGAATGTCGGGCTGTAGCCATCACGAAGCCACAGGGGCATATCAGCCTCGATAGAGTATATACCATTCTGTTCGCCATTGCCACTTATTCCACATTCCACGTCACGACATCTACAGCGAAACTGTGTACATCACTTGTAAACGAAAATGCTTCAAACGTTGCCTTGGGAGGCCGTGCAGGCCCTCGAGGTCCGATACCAAGTTGCCATCATTCTACTCATCGTCCCTTTTCTCACATACATCATCACATCTATACGATCAGCAATTGCCTTACATGCCAAAGGCGAGCGAAAACCGCCTATCCTTCCATACTGGCTACCATGGCTAGGAAATCTCATCGAGTCAGGAAATCCAGCCAAACTTGCCTCCAACATCACGTAACTACCCCCTCCCTCTACATCTCAACCCTCTTTCTAACACAACTTACAGAAAGCGATTTGGCTTTTCAGTCCCTGTGAGAGTTCGTGTTGGTCCTGTGAAAGGCTATCTCGTCTCTGATGCCGCGCACTTCGACCTCCTCCTTCGCGGCGCACGAAATCTCAACTCAACGCCTGGTATCATCCTTGTACTGCGCAACATGTTTGGCCTGCCCCAATCAGCGGGTGATTTCTACGCCGAGGACAATTCGGGTATCGCCGCGACTCCTATACCCGGATCACAAGTCGCGCCGCACAATCGAATGGCTCATCTCCGTCACGGCGCTGCAGCAAAGTTACTCTACGGCCCGCACTTGCGCAACATGACTGATCGGTTCATCCAAAACTTCACCAAGCAAATCGATGATTTTAAGGAGGTTGGTCCAGAGTGGGTTGAGTACCCCGATCTAGTCGACTGGCTCCAACGCTTCATGTTTCAAGCTGCCACCACTTCCTTAATGGGCCATCACGTTTTCCGCTTCAATCCTAATTTCAGCGATGACTTTTGGGAGTTTATGTATTACCTCCCCACACTGATGAAAGGCTACCCGCGGTGGATGAACCCCAAGGCTTGGAAAGCTAGGGAGCGATGTTTGGATACTATTACAAAGTATCATAAGCATGCGTGGGAGAATGTTGATCATGAGAAGGATGATGACTCTGTTGAATATGAGGAGTTTTTTGGGGCGAGGATTATGAGAGTTAGGTATACGTATGCTAAGAAGATGGAGAAGATGTCGGATCAGGCTAGGGCAGCTGAAGATCTCGCCATGGTTTTCGCGTAAGTTCTTCACTACCATCCAAACACATCATATCGCTAACAATACTTCTTCAGGGCCAACGCAAACGCGGTCCCAGCCGCAATGTGGTTCATCATCGAATTCCTCCGCGACTCCACCCTTCTCCAACGCGTCCGCTCCGAAGTCGACCTCGCTCGTCTTCCCACTGCAAAAGGAGAATTACCTAAATTCGACGTCAACAAACTCTGCGACGGTGCTCTTCTCCAATCTGTCTGGGCTGAAACTCTTCGTCTTCGTGTAACGATCGCTTTGATCCGCGCACCGGAGAAACAAGACTTTAAGCTAGGAAATTGGATCTTTCCCAAGAACGATCTTATCTTCTTATCTAGTCGAACAGCGGCTTTTAACAAAGAAGTTTGGAATGAGGGAAAGGAACAGGAGGAAGAACATCCGGTTGATGAGTTTTGGGCTGATAGGTTCATCGTGTACCCCGATGATCCCAAAAGCGGACCTCTCAAGAACCCAAATGCTCCCAAGGGCAGTGATGGCCTTAAAGGTGATAGGGAAAATCCAGATGAAAAGGTTGACAAGGGAAAACCGAGGTTCTCTACGGCAGGATTGGCTGGGGCGTTTGTTCCGTTCGGCGGAGGCGTGAGAATGTGTCCTGGACGTTTCTTTGCGAAGAATGAGATGATGGCGGCGTTTGCGCTGTTGTCGTCTTGTTATGACATTGAGTTGCATGTTCCGGATGGGTGGCGACCTGAGCCGGATATGAAGTATTTTGCGATGGGGACACTGCCGCCAAAGGATGTTATTCCTTTTAGGATAAGGAGGAGAGTTTGAGGAAATTCGGGTGCTTGGAACTGTATGGCGATGTATCTGCGTCTATGTAGAGTTGCTTTTAGCCGTACTACTCGCTAACTTGGTATGAGAACTGTTAATCAAGGAAATCGTGATCTTTAAACATTCTCGTTTCTTTTCTACGTTGTAACGTCAGGGGGTCTCGAAATCTAAGTTCAGTGGTCTTGCACAGCTTAGAATACTCATGATGGCTAAGGTAAGACGCAGTCATCATGAACATGGCTGGTCACGATGAACGGCCAAATGAATTATACGAGTATTTGGATTTTATATCAATGCTTTTTCAGGGCTGTGAGGCCATGGCATACCCTATGCTGACTCGCCGCCGAAGTTCGTGCCCATGTCATCCTTCATATTGGCTTCCGTCGCACGGAATCCTATCGATCATGATGCGCTAACCTGCTTTAAGCCGTCTCCTTGAGTCCCAAAGTCTCCAGGGTGAGCTCCCAAGTTCTGTTCTCCTTCTCTGAGTCATAGATATAATCCTTATACCCCATCACCCCCGGGATCAACGGCTGCGGCATAGAAGGTCGACAGTTCTCAAGGTACTTCCCTCCCTTACCCTCCCACTCCTTACCAACCGCAGCCAAAATCGTAGTCGCAGCACCTTGCTCAGGACTCTTCATCCAATTGAACGTTGATGGATTCTCCTTCATATCCTTGCGCACCGCTTCAGGAAGATGCTTCTGGAGGTTCGATGCGATTCCACCGGGCATAACGCTAGTGGCATAAAGACCCTTTGGGCCGAAAACACGGTCGACGTAGTTGGACATGTAGATCTGGGCGAGCTTACTTTGGCCGTAGGCTTTGAAGGGATCGTAAGAGTCGGGGGCTTTGAGCTGGAAGTCGTCGTAGATGATCTCTGAGGCGTGGTGGCCTGAGGAAGACACGTTGACGAGGCGGGAGTTGAACTCGGGGGTTGACCCTTTAAGGAGGGCGTCTTTGAGAAGCCAGAAGAGGAGGAAGTGACCGAGATAGTTGGTGGCTAGTTGCTGCTCGAAACCATCCTTTGTTTCGATGCGGGTAGGTGTCGCCATGATGGCGGCATTGTTGATGAGGACGTTGAGTGTAGGTGATTTCTCCAGGAACTCAGCGGCGCATGCGCGAACGGAGGACATGTCAGATGTGTCAAGACGTATCAAGTCGACTTGACCAGGCTTCAAGAATGAAGAGCAGGTAGCCTTGCCCTTTTCGAGATCACGCACAGCGAGAAAAACACGGGCGCCGGTCGCAGCAATAGCACGGCCAATCTCAACGCCAATACCCGCAGAAGTACCAGTGATCAAAAACACCTTGTCTGTAAAAGCGCCCTCAAGACCCTCATCGCGCACGATTTGCAGGGCTGTTGGACGAGCATCGCCAGGTCCAGAGGTGTTCTTGTGAGCGTCGGCGTAGCGGGACATGATGTGTAAGCTTGAGATAAAGTGATGACGGAATCGAGGTTTGGTCAATGAGAGTGAAGCAATTCGATGAACTCGGCTTAACATTGAGAGTTTGTATTGGAGAGAGATTGAAGAGGAGGGGAAGGATTGTGTTCCTTTGTATCCTGCAGGTGACAAAAAGGGAAGTCGCCCGAAAGCCACCCACTTCATCCATTTACGGAAGTCATACTCAGCCTGAGCGTCACCCCAATCGGGCTTAACCTAAATTCTACGGGCGCTAACTCGGTTTGACATTAGATGCGACACTGAATCACAGGAGGAGACACCAGAAGTGAGTGATACAGAGAGAATTCAGTGACAGGTGAGAATAATTATGTGAGGGTGACTTCAGAGTTTAGCAAATGGGATGACCTATGGACCTTAAGGTGCGATGATGCGCCCATATCAACCACTTGCCTCATGCAACCTAACCTGAACGCCCTTGAAAGGATTATCAACCAGCGCCAAATTATGCGATGGCTCAGTATCAGAGTCCAAGTTCTCAATCGTGTCAAATCTCTGCAAAAGCCTAACAATAGTATACCCGCCCTGCACCAAAGCAAATTGTTCTGCAACTCATTAGCACTCAATCGTAACCCAGCATCAAGGAATCAACTTACGGCCGAGACAAATCCTTGGTCCTCCGTTGAAAGGCAGATAATCCCATCCAAACTTGCGACCCTCCCATCGTTCAGGTCTAAACTCTTCTGCATCATCTCCCCAATACTGCTTTGTGCGGTGGAGGACAAATACTGAAAAGTCGACGACTTGGCCCTTGGCCACAAATATCGGACTCTTTCCATCTGCACCCCCGCCGACAGGAAGGGATGTGTCGCGCAGGGCTTGACGCATGTTGACGGGTACGACGGGAAAGAGACGAAGAACTTCATTCATGACGTATTGGAGATAGGTGCAGTTCTTAAGACCGGATAAAGTGATAGTATCACCGGGGGTTGATGTACTGTAAGAGCCGAAGCTCTCGGTGACAGCCTTGCGAAGCTTGGCCGTGACATCGGGATGTCTGGCGAGTAACCAGAATGTCCAGCTGAGGAACGAAGCAGTGGTGTCTCGACCTGCGAAAAGAGTGCTGCATAACTGATCACGAAGCTCAATCGGATCTTGCGTCTCAGATGCCAATTCCTCCAAGAAGACGTAATTGGTATTCTCTCGAGGCTTTTCAGAGTCAACATTTTGCTTGCGATACTCCAGCGCACGATGCACAAAGTAATTGACAAACTCATGCACAATCCTGACATTTCGCCGACGACTTGGACCGTCATCCATCCAGTACTTGTCCATCAACCTCGACCGATCAGAAAGCCAAGCTTGCGCATGGTCAAAAGCCGCTGCAAAGGTGACTTCATCAATGACCCTGTCATTTGCCAAAGTGCGAGCTTTTCCAATATTCTCTGCAAGGTTGATCACCTGCGAATTGACAGACTCGCCGAAAAGAAACTCAGTGGTCGTGTCGAGAGTAAGACGGAAGAATAGTGTCTGTAGATCTGTCGACGGTGTCCAGCTGGATTTGTCTGTTGGAAGCGCTTTCATCATATGCTGAATGTGAACTTCTTGTTGTCCAAGGTCAGAAATCTGACTCCTCGCAAACTGAGGTCGGAGAAGAGCACGAGAATGTTCCCAGCTCGGTCCATCAACTGCAAAAATGCCATTTCCGAGCAGCGGTCGAAAAGTGTTGTTCCGCCGCTCACCCAGCCCAAAGTCTTTGAACCGCGTTGAGAGCACAGCCTGAATATTCATAGGATCATTGATAGAAATACCATGATTTCCAAGAGTATAGTGCTCAAACGTCCCAACATGGCTCATTTTCCCGTACCTTTTCACCATCATCTCTGGAAACTTCTTTTCCTTATCAGCCTTTATGGCATCGAGGAAGAAGTCGACGGCGAAGGGGTATTTGTTGGGCATGCGAGGAGCACGCTGACAGCCTTGCTTCTCACGTTTGGCGTCGTACCGGAGATACGACCAGTAGGAGTTGACAATATTGAAGGCTATCCAGGACCCAGCGGCCCAGAGAGCGAGGACGAGGATGGAGTTCATGTTTGGTGCTGGCGGTTGAACACAGGCTTTGGGTGTCGCTGGCTGGTGATTTCATTAGGTCAGTTGATGAAGGGACTAATCTTGTACGACCAATACAATTGTCTTTATTCCATACTCGGAGTTATTGTGTCTCTTATGCCAAATCGAAATGTGCGCGATGGATGTAGTTCAATTGGGTTATGTCCCATTGGGCGTTCTACGGAGTATTACCGCGTTGGGATATGCAGTCCGGGGCTGTACCACGCAATAGAGTCATCCCGATTGGCTATCACAGATGCAAGCACAAAACCCGAAAGAGTAGCTGATGCACAGAGAATAATTGTTCATGTAAATGAGCTCATCGAACCCCGCCCCGCTCCAACTCGTGTAGCAGTAGAACCAACACCGATCTCTCATCATGGACTCAACTGTAATGGACATCAGTCAAGACCTTGTGCAGGTCTTGAAGGTCCCTCGCGTAGCTGCTATCGTGACAGTGAGATTCCATCTTCCCATACAAATGCCAAATTGAAATACATGCTAATTATGACTTAGTTTCTTCTTGGATGGGGAGTATACAAGCTGTACCGTCACATCACCCATCCTCTCTACAGAATCCCCGGCCCTCGTCTCGCAGCATGGTCCAACCTCCCCTACAGCCGTATGTTTCTCAGCGGCCGCCAGCCCTACTCCATCCTAGCCCTGCACGAAAAGTATGGCCCAGTAGTCCGCGTCGCACCCAACGAAGTCTCCTTCTCATCACCATCATCATGGGAAGACATATACGGTTTCCGCCCCGGTCACAAAACCTTCAAGAAAAGTCCTTTCTACAGCGGAGGCAGTTTCGCTGATCGCGCTCACTCTATTGTTAGTGAGAGAGATCCTACGGAGCATGGGACTATGAGGAAGTATCTTAGTCATGCGTTTAGTGATCATAGTTTGACGAAGCAGGAACATCTTGTTGCTGAGAATGTCGATCTGTTGGTTTCGCAGCTTGGTGCTCTTGGGAGTGGGGATGAAGGGCTTAATATTGTGAAGTGGTTTAATTTGACGACTTTTGACATTATCGGGAGTCTGGCGTTTGGGGAGTCTTTTGGTGGACTCAAATCACGTAAGTGACAGTTTTGGACCGCATAACAATGGATGCGATCGCTGAGCTTACCAAATCAGAGGAGTTTCATTTCTGGATTGATCTTGTCACCAAAGCACTTAGGCAAGGTGCGCTCGCAGATACGATGAGCAGGTTTCCCTGGATGGCGCAGGTCTTTATGTGGCTGATGCCAGGAACGATACGGAAGCTTACTGAGGATACCAAGATCCATGAGGATCACACCATGGCCTTGATCGAAAAGTTCGTACCGATCTTGTTAACAGTACGATTGTATGTTTGCGCTGACTATAACGCAGGAGGATCAACAACCCAGACCCCCGCCCAGACTTCTTGACTCGCATCTTGGAGCAGGAAGAAAACATCTCGACAGTACAGCTAGCAGCACATGCTTCCGACTTTGTGTATAACGCTCCCATATAATTCCCAATCATTAGCCACTGTTTGCTGACCTCTTCTCTAGTACAGCAGGTTCAGAGACCACTGCCACTGCGCTGAGCTGCATCACATACTATCTCCTCAAAACACCCCATGCATGCACCAAACTTCAGAACGAAGTTCGCTCCGCGTTTACAAGGTACGAAGACATCAACTCTCAAGCTGCGAACAGACTGCAGTATATGCGCGCTGTCTGTCTGGAGGGCATGAGGATGTACGCACCGCTTCCGTTCGCACTGCCTAGAGTTGTACCTGAGGGTGGTGATACTGTAGACGGGATTCAACTTCCCGCAGGTGTGAGTTTCTTGGAGTACCATGTCTTCGGATCGTAGACTTACTGATCATCGATAGACGATTGTATCTATCAACCCCGTTGCTGCGGGCTTATTCTCACGGAACTGGGAGGACCCGTATTCATTCAAGCCAGAACGCTGGCTCGGAGCAAACGAGAAAGATGTACTAGCTGCTTCACAGCCATTCTCTCTTGGTCCGCGTGGATGCTTGGGCCGCAAGTAAGTACCCACCTTTCTGTTGTAATGTCCAATGCCACATAACTTGCGTCACTGGCAACATGTCGTAAAGACAGACAAGAAATACTAACGATGACTTCATAGTCTCGCTTGGATGGAACTGGGAACAATTCTGGCAAAGCTACACTGGAGTTATGATCTGGAACTTATTAGCGACAGACTTGACTGGCAGCGTGACTCCCGCATGGCAACTTTGTGGGTCAAACCCGAGCTGATGGTTAAAGTCCATCCTCGAAAAATGTCGGAATAACGTACCGATATTAGCCTGAGAGGAAATATCTCAAATTGTAGGCGCCGGGTATTTCGATTGCTGTTAAATGGGTGCTCTTGTTGGTATTCTTAAGATGATGTCTATTTTCTCCATGAATAAAAGATTAGTCGGAAAGTTCTTAACTCACACCGTGATTCAAAGGTTACAGCCTCAGACTGAGTATAGAGTATTAATACCTTCCGAGCTTCTCGGTGTTACCGAATATATCTCTTCGCGTGATCACACATCATGCAGTAAATACTGCATCCGTAGGGTCGAAGGCGGTACATAGTTGAAGTCGATAGTCGGCACAGCTTACGTCGATGACTCTAACAATACATACGCTGTAAAACATAGAAATAAGGCACCCTAGTACGCATGTTGATATAGAAAACAAAACAAGTTTTTATTATGGTATAATAGTATGAAAAGGAAGAAAGAGGATCCAATTTTGTATATAACATTCCCAACACACAAACACAACTGTCACCTACTCGGTACTTTCCAAACTCTGCAAAGCAACGAAATCATGGTATCTTCCCCGAAGCGCCAGCAGCTCGCTATGCGTACCCTGCTCCGCGACCCTCCCCTGATCAAGGAAATAAATCATATCAGCGTTCTGGATAGAACTCAGTCTATGAGCAACAGCAACCGTCGTCCTTCCCGCAGCAGCAGCATCAAGAGCCGCTTGCACAACCTGCTCAGACTCGGAGTCAAGAGCAGACGTAGCCTCATCCAGCAACAGAATCTTAGGGTTGCGTAGAAGAGCTCTTGCGATGGCAATGCGCTGCTTTTGACCTCCTGAAAGCATGGCGCCTTTGGGGCCGACGTTGGTTTCGAGACCGTCGGGGAGGGATGTGACGAAGTCGCGGATGTTAGCTTCTTGCAGGGCGTGCCATAAGCTTTCCTCCGGGAGGGACTCTTCGGGTGTGCCGAGCATGAGATTGTCTCTGATGCTGCCGTCGTATAAGGTTGGTTCTTGGGATACGAGGGATAAGAAGCTGCGGTAGTTGTTGATGTTGTATGTTGAGATGTCACGGCCGTCTAGTCGTACTTCACCTGCGGCTGGGTCGTAGAATCTCTCGAGAAGTTGGATGACTGTGCTCTTGCCACAACCGCTGCTACCGACGATCGCGACGTACTGTCCAGGGTTGATAGTCATGTTGAGGCCTTGAAGTACAGGACGCTCTGGCCGCGTTGGGTAAGTGAAGTGAATGTTCTTGAGCTCAACCCGTCCCTCAACTTGAGAACGTTCCAAGTGAAGTCCATCCTTAGACCATGTATCGATGGTAGGTCTCTTCTCAAGAAGCAGCTTCAGTTCATTGGCAGCGTTGGTAGCCTTGGCCATATTGGGAGTGAGAGAGAACAAAGTACCCGCAGCTTCCGACCCAAAGATGATAGCAGCGAAACAGGCAAAGAACTGGAACAGGTCGTATTCCCTTGAAGCGACCTTTCGTCCGCCATACCAAAAGGCGAGCGCCATGGCGAGAAAAGTGACAGATTGGGAGGCAGCGTAGAGGATGGCGGACTTGGCGACAGAAAGCTGTGAAGACTTCAACTGTTTCTCCATCATACTGCGGTAGTGATCAACAGCTTCGGTCTCCCGGGTGAGAGAGGCAACGGTGCGGATTGATGCCGTCAGCTCAGAGGCATATGCAGCTGATTCGGCATACGTCTTTGAGCTTCTGGCTTCGAGTTTCTGTAGGACGTTGTAACGCAAGAAACCGCATGTCAAAACCACTGGAATGGTACTGGCGCAGACGAGGGCAAGCTCCCATCCAATGCCAAGAGACAGTGCCAGTGCAGCAACGATAGTCGTCGCCAGGGTAAGCAGAGTTCCCATGGTGCTCCCGGAAAGACCAGCAAGATGCTTCGTCTCAGTTGATAAGAAGGCGGTAAGTGTACTGCTGGAGTTCTCATCGCGATCAAAGAAGCCAATGTCCTGCCTCAGCATAGCTCGAAGCGAAGCGACACGGACTTTATGGATCAATCTCTCAGAGCAGTATGAGAACGCCCATCCTTGAGAAATAAATGCAAAGAGGAAGACAAATGCCAGCATCAGATACATCAAAGCCCAGAAACTCGCTTGGCTCTTGAGATCGTCATAGCGGCTGGGAGGGTATGCTAGGGCATTAACCGACTTGGCTAAAAAGACAGCTTGTGTTGGGTTACCACCGCCGCAAATGATGGCGAGAACAAGACCTAGCAAGATGACGCCGGCTTCGGCTTTGTTGAAGGATGCCATTAGCTTGACGAGAGCACTGTAGCTGTACTTTGTCTGCTGCTCTTCTTGGAGGAAGCCGGAGGGGACAGAGAGTGCCAATTCAGCCTGCGTGTCTGCGTCATTCTCGAGCTTTGAAGATGCAGTCAACGCGTCGGGATAGTCGGTATCTGATACACGCGCACCCTCAACTCGCTCCTCAACTTCCTGTCTGATATTTCGTGCCTCGACAAGTCTGGAATAATAGCCCTTGGAAGCAACCAATTGATCATGGGTGCCTTGTTCAACGATCCGACCACGATCCATAACGACAATATTGTCAGCATCCTTGATGGTAGATAGACGGTGCGCGATGACAATCGTAGTGCGTCCTTTGGATGTCTTGTCAAGAGCAGCTTGGACTTGACCCTCTGATCTCGTATCAAGCGCCGAGGTAGCCTCGTCAAGCAGCAAGATCCTAGGATCACCGACAATAGCGCGTGCAATTGCAATCCTCTGCTTCTGACCTACGCTTAGAAGAGATCCCTGCTGTCCAAGATGGGTATCGTAACCTTTGGGGAGTTTCTGAATGAACTCGTGCGCGTTGGCCATTTGTGCAGCGTTGTAAATGAGCTCGTCCTTGTTCTGAACATTCTCGTACTTGGTGCCGAGAAGACCGTGGGAGATGTTCTCCCTGACTGTTGTTGAGAAGAGGACTGGCTCTTGAATGACCAGCGACATTTGCTGTCGCAGCCATCGAAGCGATAAATCCTTGATGTCATGCCCATCGAGAAGGATCTGGCCCGAAATTGGCTCATAGAATCTCTCCAATAGACCGATGATAGATGACTTTCCACTACCGGACGAACCAACGACAGCTGTAACCTTGCCGGCGGGGATGTTGATGGACACATCATCCATGGCGAGCCTCTCACGGCGCGAAGGATAAACATGCGTGACGTTACGCAGCTCGATGCCTCCATTCAGCGATGGGATAGTCTCGCCAGTATCGGATGATGGATCAAGAGGGGAGTTTCTGTCGATGACCTGGAATATCTTGCTGGCGGCTGAAACACCAGTGACAAGTGAATTGGCTGGCGTAGCAAGAGTTCCAAGGGTGTTGGCTCCGAGGGTGAGCGCCATCATGATGATGATTACGCTGGGGAGGTTCATTTCTCCGCTGACAATATATCGAGAGCCCAACCTAACAGATAGGTTAGTACGTAAATTTCGATTGCTGTGATTGACTCACCAAACGCTCAGTCCATAGGTAAGATACTGAACCCACAGCATACCACCGATGAGGCAGCCCAATGCAACCTTGACTCTAACACCCCATTTCTCAGCTTCACCCAAATGCTTCTGGTATCTCGCCGCAAGTTTCTCCTGCGTCCCAAACGCCGCAGCATTACGGATCGAAGCAAGAGCCTCCTCTGCTACCGAACCACCAATGGCAGTAGCTTGTAGGCCTTTGATGGTAGCAGTGACGAAGAACTTGGAACCCATCATCATGACGATAACGGTAGCGAAGACCCCACTCGTGAGAATGAGGGTCAATTTCCAGTAACGCACGAATCCCACGACTAATGCCGTGACAAAAGTGGCGAGTGAGGTCAAGACAAAGGCGACTTTCTCCGATATACCATCTTGCACGAGCGTCATGTCATGCGTAATACGCGTTGTAATCTCACCAACGCCAAACTGGTCATAAAAGCCGATGTTCTGTCGAAGCAGCGCCTTGAGATATTCCTCGCGGATCTTTCCAGTGATATGCTCACCCGTATATACAAAACCCCATGTACAAACATAAATGGTGACGAATTCCGCGATGGCAAGGTATACGAAGAGAAGAGAATAGTAACTAAGATCAGACCTGAACTCGCCCTGAGAGATATCATCGTAGAATATCCGCTGGAAGGAACCAGAGAAATTTCCTAGGATGAGTGTCATGAGCGGTAGGGCTGCACCGCCTGCGATGGCGCATAGTGAGCTCACGGCGATGATTATAAGGTCGTTTCGTGTCGCGTAGCGGAAGAGAGTTGTGAAAGTAACTTCGACAGTTGGAAGGTCGAGTTGTCGTTCGATGATCTCTTTCTCTTCTTCGTTGAGTTGGGCGAGGAGATCTACCTCTTTGTCGCTTGGTGTACCTCCACTGCTGTCGGTTATCGTGACGATGTTCGACTCGCCAGCCTTTTCATTCGTGGCCTTGTCATGGTTAGCATCACACAAATCTTCCACTGTCTCCAGGTGTTATCTTACCTTGTTGTCACTCCCCTGAGTGATACTTCCAGCCATGATTCCTCACTTGATTGGTAGAGACTGGTGCGGATTCAAAATAGCTGACAAAAGATAAGTTCAAGATGGGTGGTATGTTATCGAGAGAGAATCATTCAATCTGAGAATAAAATGGGGGGATTAATCTCGAAAGTGTATTAGAGCCACCTCGTTTAATTCCACGGGTTCTTGCCTTTCTTGCCACGGTTCCAAGACATGAAGCTCTTTGTTGTTGGTGAGGTCGGCTTATTTCCTAATGCGGTAATTGCCCGAAGCCTCCAGTTGCACCAAATTTTACGCTGTGATCAGACAGGCTGAGACACTCCAAATTGATTATTGGACAACGGATTAGAGTAATATCAATTCCAATTCGAGTATACGAGGCATTCTGAAGTGGTATTGGATGTCCTAGAAGCTGACAGCTAAGATAGTGGTGCGGCAAGAGGGACATATAAAACAATACAGGCCATCTTCTCCACCAACGTCATTGTCAACGGTTCAGAAAACAAGCTGTCACCATGTCACTTGCATCAACTCCAATGAACTTGGAAGCCTGGCTTCAACTCAACG
Organism: Fusarium hostae; assembly: GCA_002234235.1. Classification (NCBI taxonomy): domain Eukaryota; kingdom Fungi; phylum Ascomycota; class Sordariomycetes; order Hypocreales; family Nectriaceae; genus Fusarium; species Fusarium hostae. The sequence goes on along the minus strand of NJCR01000426.1, from coordinate 93,449 downwards.
GCAAGTCCACCACAGGGCTATTGGCGCTATATGGTAGCGGTATCTTGGGACTACTGGTACGTCTAGAGCATCCGTCAAGAGAGATCATCCAAACTAACTCACCAAAGCTCACCGTATACTGGACCGGCCTCATCATCTACAACATCTACTTCCACCCACTGGCTTCCTACCCCGGCCCCCTCCTAGCAAGATCTACCCTGGTACGTGCCTGGCTCCTCGTAATGTACTTAGAAGCCATCGTTATTCATTCCGGAAAGATATGGAGAATCATTCAATCAACTCGCGGCCGCATCCATCTCGCCATCGATGAAGGTCACAAGAAATACGGTGGCTCATAACCCCAATCCCCCAGCTACTTCCCTGGTTAATATCTGAAGGGCCCGTGTTTCGCGTCTCGCCAAATGAACTTTCCTTCGCGTCTTTAAAGTCATGGAAGGATATTTACGGTCATGCTGTTGGGAAGAAGCAGACGCTTGTTAAGAGTGAGTTTTACGATATGTACGGTGCAGGGTTCCGGAGGTTGTGTATTGGGAGTGAGCGGGATCCTCAGAAGCATAGAAAGATGAAGCAGTCTCTTACTGCTGCTTTTTCTACCAAGGCGCTTCGTGAACAGGAGGAGATTGTGGCAAATGTTGTTGATGCTTTTGTTGATAAGATTGGCAAGCTTGGTGGGCCCAAGTCGGATGGGTTGGATATGACCAAGTGGTATGAGATGCTTGCGTTTGATGTTCTCGGAGAAATGTCATTTGGAGAGTCTTTCGGATGCATTGAAGACGGTAAGCAACCCGATATTTCATATGGAGGTTGTTCTAACACTAAAGCAGGCAAGCCTCACTTCTGGCAAGAGCTCATTCTTGACCATCTCTTCTTCATCACTGTGGCGGACAATCTGCGAAGGTTTCCGCTCGTGCCGACCATTGCCAGGCTGTTGTTTCCATTCATCTCGGCAGTATCCAAAACTCACACAAACTATACAAGAGCCAAAGTGGACAGGTAAGTACAACACTACCATCTTTTGAACAGAGCGACAGGACTAACTTTCTGAAGGCGACTGGCCAGCAAGTCGGGCCGCAAAGACTTGATGTCGAATCTTCTCAGCAAAGTCGAAAGCGGGGAGATTGAAAAGGAGGAAATGACAGCTCATGCATCTACCTTAGTGTAAGTACCCCCGTTTGTGAGTTAATGTCACAGACTAACGCAACATAGGATCGCGGGGGGCGAAACAGTAGCAACATTCCTCGCAGCTACTACGTACTATCTACTCAAATACCAGAATAATGGAGTATGGGATAAGCTTTGCAAGGAAGTCAGAAATCGCTTCAAGACGTATGAAGAGATCAATGCAGCCTCTGCGCAGCAGCTTCCATATCTCCAGGCTGTCATCAGCGAGGGCCTGCGTATCTATCCACCCGGTTCTCAAGGCTTTCCTCGAATTTCTCCAGGAACAGATATTGATGGCCATTGGGTTCCACATGGAGTGAGTCTGATCGCTCCAGGGGCAAACGAGGGTTTAGTTCTAACCAAGATTTACAGACTGAGGTCTACACGAGTGCTTACACAGTTACTCATGACGAGAAGTATTTTCCGGATCCTTACCAATTTGATCCAAACAGATGGCTTGATCCGGACAGCAAGAGTGTCAAAGAGGCTAGTCAGCCATTTTCGCTAGGGGCCAGAGGTTGTCTTGGACAAAAGTACGTGCACCTTTCTTGATCATATTTGACGAAGAGTCTGCTGACTACCACATTTCTAGCTTTGCAATGATGGAAGTGAACCAGATCCTTGCCAAAATGATATTCAAATATGATTGGGAATTGGTCAATGCAGATGTTGACTGGCTGGGTGAAAGCCGCTGTCATGTCATGTGGTGGAAGCCGCATCTCTATGTTCGATTTCGGGAGAGGTCCGATCTGGCACAGGAGGTAGCAAAATAGGCAAGTATGGAGAACCACGGTAACACTGAGCGTATTAATCTGGACAATTTACTCTCGCTGTTGCGTGGGAATGGTCATATGTCAAATATTTGGACAGCTACCTTGTCAGGCTGCGAAGGCAATGCTGGACGCAAGTGATTGCGAACTCTGCTATCTGAATGACTGAAAAGTTAAAGATTGAAGAAATTTGAGAACACCATAAAGGTCTACCTTTCCACGCCATCCTTTATATATGATGTATAGTCTGTCTACATTGTCTTAACCTTTCCGGTATTGGATTCTTCATGTCCAACCTTGCTATGGCTCATCGACAACCTTGAATAACGCCTCTCTAATCCTCCCCAAAAGTGCAATGACCTGCTGCTTCACACTCCGTAACATTATTAGCTGAGCGTGTCTCCCTTCAATAGCCGGGCTTCTCTCAATATCATCCACCAGCGCCTTAATCTTCCGTAGCTGCACCGCCGTGAGAAGTTGCAACATGCTGCCCCATTCTTCAATCTGATCTACCTCGTATTCACCTACCAGCAATTGCTGTTCTACACTGGCACCCTCCCTCGTGTACCAGAGAATCTTCTTGTTGAGCATGATAAGCTTATCGCAGATCATGGTGAGAAACATCATGGCGTCTGGGTCGATGTAGCAGCTCTTACAGCGCACTACCTGGGCGCACTGAATGCATGATTGTTTTTGGAAAGAGAGCGCAACGTCGGCTTTGCAGGGCCTCATGTCGTGCATGCGAGCTTCAAGCTCTTCGAGTAGTGATTTCATGACCTTGAGACAGCGCCCGACACAAGTGCTGTTGCTGACGTTGATGGGATGCCCCAGCACGCGGGTTGCCGTCATGGCTGTCGATGTGCGAGAATCCAAGAAACTGAATGTGTCGGGTTGTGTGCCGCGTGGTGAAGAGATTCCAGGTAAGGCATATGGTGACCAGTGAAAATCTGGCATGGAATTGGACTCTGCTACTAATTTTGCAAGAAGAAGCTCAGCGACTCGCCATTTATCGTGCTGGGTCGGTCACGCGACGAAAAGAGAGAGAAAGGAACTTACGGTCAAAAGTGGAGGGGTCCAAATCGAAGAAAACGAATTCTTCCCCGGAAGTGTTGCTGCTCATGGCCGTATCATCTGGGAGCGTTGCATCCATCGGCCGCGAAACGTCGTTCGCCAAGGGATCAACAGAAGAATTGCTACCGTTTTCATCACCGCTATTTCCCCCATGCACCGACGTAGCCGCGGGCAGCGACGCGCTCGGGGAGCTTCTGGTGGTGGTGGCGACAACGATGCTCTGCATGGCATCCGAATCGGGCTGCTGTTGCTGCTGCTCAGGTGACGGCGAGTGTGCGCTGGCAGCAGAATCATTCTGTGAAGCCGTCCGCTTTCGGTCCTTGCGCCGCACGTTGCTTCCAAAGAGCTGGGTATAAGTACACTCTGTAGAACTCGCCTTGCAGCGCTCGCAGCCCGTCTTGCGTCCCGTGCAGCGGAGCTTCTTCTGGCGGCACTGATCGCACGCCGTGTGCTGCGGGACGCTGCTGCCCAGGGCGCTGAATGCGGCACCGTCTGCTCGTTCAACGAAGGTGGGCCCTGCGTTTGCTGAATGGTTGAACTGGAGAGTGCCAAACATGTTGAAATTATGGCCCTTTTTGATATCAGATGGGCCTCCCCGCGTATCACTATGCTGCGCTGCTTCAAATGGTGAGGGTTGACGACACAAATCAAGCTGCTGCTGCTGCTGCTGCCACCATCAGCCAATTATTTGCCTGTATATATAAGCTGTACTAAGCTCGGCAGAATCCGAGGGGTTGTGTGCCAACAGCTTTTTACTTTAGCCGCAGATGGAGATTCGCTGCGCTTAGAGATTTGCTGGGGGTGATATTCTCCTTGGGGGTTGTCTAATCCCTCCTTTTAAGGTCAAAAAGGGTCTCAAATGCCGCTTCACGACACGCGCAGGCGAGTTGGGTGGATTTGTTGGCTCTGAAACATTTTTTGGGGGCTGATGGTCAGCCTGCATTCTCACCTCATCCTTCAAGCCTCCCCCTCGGCGGCAAAAGTGCCTGGTGCGAAAAGACCTGGTGCTCCCCACGGGGTGCGCCCCACTAGCTTATCACAACATTGTTTTTTTTTTACTGCACTTTACAGCTACTGTGCTACCTATTTTGCTGAGAGAATACGCCTATACGCGGTTTCTTGGCGGCTTCCGAAAATCAACAATAAGCCGAACGTGCATTATCGTAAGCCATTCCGTGTTAGGACTAGCCTACCATATAGAGTCAAGTCAGCCCTGTGGATCCTCTACCACAAAGCCTATTTGCCAAGGCCCGGTTTTGAGTGTTGAGGTTAAATCGATGTTTAAGCGACAAACAATTACAACTTTGTAGACATCGAGAAGTAACCCACAATGTAGATTAAAATCCATCAACTGTGATACTAAGATAAAAAAACTCCTCATTAGATATATAGACTGTTCTTATCATTCCAAAATCATCAGGGGGATGGTTTAACAGACAGCAAGGTCAGTAGACGCGATACTGCACAACCCTACCAATAATATGGCGTATGCCTGCCAATGCCTGTCCCTCTTATCGCCCGGGCAAGCCGGGGACGGTGTCGCGCAGATCCGTCCCTGTCACCCCTGCTCCACAACAAGGACCTAACGTGCATATAAACATCGCCAGCGGCACTGTTTCGTCAGGAGTAATCATCCCACGCCTTCGTATCGGTGCAGTCTGGAATCCTTCAAAAAGCTTGGTTATCAGTAATAAACTCTCTTGGCGGTCAACTTCCGCGCAACAGTTGCTTATGTAACTGCATAAGGGGGGCACAGAGTACCTACCCTACAGTCGGTTATGCATTGGCAGGGGGGACTTCGTCAAGGATAAAAAGGAACTCGCTGATTTTTTACACCAATCCCGCTGGGAGTTACGATTCAAATGCCTCAACGCGAGATGGGGGTCATTATTCGCACTTTTGGCCACAGGATGCAATTTTCGTATCTCGCATGATCCTTCGCGACGCGAGGGTCCAGATTCGAAGCGGTTCAACGTTGCATTGAAATATTGCTACGACCAAGCGCTTACTTGACTGAGACCATGTTCCGTCGCTACCTGGTAAATTACTTCATGACTTCTGAGCAGTGAGATGGCGCTTATCGTTATCCTTCTCTAAATCGCGCAAATGATGACAATCGAGCATGTTCGTGTTACGGATAACATCTGCCAAGTTCTCATGGAATCTGACTCATGAAGAAGCGGACGCGTATTCCGCCTTTGTGACGGAATCTTACGTGGGTGATTTTTGAATTCGTAAGCGTGATTGATGCACTCGCGGGAAACATATTCCAGAGAATAGGAAACGACAAACTTGAGACATTTGTGATTTCAAAGATGACAGCAAGGTGCTCACCCACTGGCTCCTGACGACGTCCGTTCTGGAACGGTAGCACCGCCGCGCAAGAACCCCCATTGACCCGACAATCTTGTAAGCTCATGTGTAACCCAAACGATGCAAGATGGCGATGAAGACATTGCATTGGTCGTGTAGAGTTCAAAATGGAGTGTAAGAAGATACGTTAAAGTAAGCCCTACAGAGGCTCCTTACGTATCCGTACTAGCAGAAGGATTCCGGCTCCATCGACAACGCAACGGGCCGTTCCTCGTTTTGAAAGGGAGAGAACTATTTCGGAAAATATTCTTCCTCCGGCGAGCAAGTCGGGTCACTCCCCGACCGAGCTCTGCCTTATGGAGTAAGCGCTAGGTTTGTGGCCTAGGGATCTTACGGGCTTTTCCGAATCTGATGCTGTGATATCAGTGGTCCAGATTGGGAAAGTTGATCCGGGAGAACGTAATCATGTCCCTGGATGAGGAAAACGTGTTGTTTACAGCCGAGGTCGCTCTGCTTTCCATATCAGGTAATTGCCCGTTCAAGTACAATTCTCGAGATACAGTCAAAGAATGAGTTCTATAAAAGACAAAGTTTAGCGTTTAATCATGAGTCACAACCAATCAATCTTCACAATCATCTACTTCCATTAAAACTCTTATCTTCTCAAATTAAAGCAAAAATCATGACACCTACACGAGTTGGTCTAGTAGGTCTCGCACCCATCGACGTTCTAGAACCTGTCGGTGGCAACTGGGGTGTTCTATCCCACTTGAAACCCATCCTTGAATCGCCACGGTACGATATCGTGGCTGTGTGCAACTCATCTGTTGAGTCTGCCCGCAAATCAATCGAGTTACACAAACTCCCCGACACTGTCAAGGCATACGGCAACCCCGAAGACCTAGCCAATGACTCCAATGTCGATCTCGTGGTCGTCTCTGTCAATGTTGCGAAGCACTTCATGCTTGCCCAGCCTGCGTTGCAGAATGGGAAAAAGGTGGTTGTGGAGTGGCCATTGGGTGCTACGTTGAAGGAGAGTGAAGAGCTAGCGGCTTTGGCTGCTAGCAAAGGCGTCCAGACTGCTGTCGGCCTCCAAGGTCGAGCGGATCCTCTTATCGTCAAGGTCAAGGAGATTCTTGATAAGGGAACCATTGGCAGAGTTACTAGCTCCGTCGTAATGGGTTGCACTAGCGCTCTTCCGGCGGATATCTGGCTTGATAGTGGACTGTACTATCTTAACATGGACAGCGGCGGCAATGAGTTTTACATCAACTTTGGTCATTGTAAGTACAAATGACATTGAGAGCTTTGAAAGTTGCTAATCTTAGTTAAGTCCTTGATACCTTCACCCATACTCTGGGTGATTTTGAGACTATCCAGTCAACCCTCAAGACACAGCACCCAGTTGTTCCAATCTTCAGCATGGAGAAGCAAACAATCGTTGATCCCGCCTACAACAAGACGGCCCCTGATCACATGCTCGTCCAAGGCGTCCTCACCAGTGGTGCCGTAGCTGCCATCAGCTTCCGCAAGGCCAAGAAGCCAGTTGACGATCTTTCCATCCGCTGGCTCATCACCGGCACGGAGGGTGAGATTGAAGTCACCGTGCCTGAGGGCCATTTCCAGATGGGACCTGATGGTAGCACCCTGCGCCTGCGAGTTGGTAAGGAGGGTGAGGTTCAGGATGTTTCCTTCAAGGAAGCTGCTGTGCCTGAACATATTCAGAAGGCGCCGGTTGTTGGAAGAAATACTGCCAGAGTTTATGAGGCTTTTGGGCAAGATCAGGAAAAGTATGCTGATTTTGAGTCTGCGTTGAAGACTCACAAGCTGCTGGACCAGATTGCCAGGGATGCAAAGTATATCTAGGTTTGATGCTTGAGATGCTCGATTCTGTATACAGAAGATCGTACTCTATAGCTAGAATAAACTGTTGTGTTTGATCCCAATTCTTGCAAAATGACACTGAGCCGCCCCAGCCAATTTCTTGCTTGGCATTTGAATCGGAAAATATGGCCTTGAATCCAAGAGTGGATAGAATTGTTGTAATGGGTATATACATTGGTGAGTAAGCACTTGATTCCGCATGGGTAAGAAATGCATTTTGTCACCGTCGCTGCTTTGGTTGCTTACCAGTCACCCATCGTTGTCACCCAGGCTTTGCATGATGCAACATGAACCCAAGCGCCAAGACTAAGGTTTAATCACACCGAGTCTAACCTAAACCAGCTGGCAAAGATAAGAGGATCGCGGTAACTTGGACACGTGTCTTGCCTGCAAAACCAGCGATAAACTTGCCAAGTCCAAGACAGTGATACAGCAACACTCGAAGTTATACTAAGCTTCAAATAAGAACGATTGTATTCATGATAGACGCTAAAAGGAGCTGACTCAAATCTAACAAATTTCCAACAATTGTATATGAAAGTAACAGAACACAAACAAACTGTCAATTGCACTTCCAACCAATCTACTCAGAATAGCGACGTGTAGTCTTGCTCCAGAGCTCATTGCCACTCATCTGATACTCCAAGCCTTTCATGTACCTCTTCACGGCACCAGAGCAACCCTCAGCTTCAACCTTGGCGACAATCTCGTCGTGAATGTGCTCCCACTCGCGAATCATATGCCACAGGATACGAACAGTGGCGTCAATGTCAAGCGAGGTGCTGACGGAGAATACCTTGACGGCACTGCACAGGAAGGAGCCTTCTTTGTGGCCCTTTTCTGACTGTCGAAGTTCCTTCTTCCAGGAGTAGATATCGTTGACCACGGAGATCTGCTTGGAGCAGTTTTGCTCCAGGGGTTTCATCAAAGTAAGCTCCTCTGGGGTGAGACGCAGATCCATAGCGAATCTCATGAGAGATGAAAGAAGCCTTTGGTTTGATTATTAGCTTCTTACTTTTAGTTACCCAGTAATGACAGAACTCACGCTTTGCCAACATCCTTCTCTCGGTACTCAAGGTAATGACCTAGCTCAGTGATGCTGAGTCGAACCTTGTCTGTCTGAGCTCGCATGAAAGTGAAGGTGGGCTCCAGCACTTGATCAGCGAGCTCTTTATCGCAAGCGCGCATGCTCTCCCAGAGGTCATACGTGATGAACTCAGCGGGGACATTGCGGTCTGGCTGTACGTCGCCTCGCGCGATGGGGATCAACTTTTCGTTGTATGCCGCACCATCTTCAAAAGACATGTCTTCAAGAACGTCTAGGACACTGTCAGGTACTGTAATATAAAACTTGGTGGGGGCTTTGTTACGTACCATCGATGAGGAAGAGGACCGTCAAGAGACGACAGGCAAAGTGGATTCTATCATCTTTCGCCAGAGGGAAATAGAGACAAGTGACGCGGGAGAATCCAGCGTTGAGGAATACCCTCTCTGCCTTGGGGTTGGGGAAGTTCCAGTTCTGTAGGAAGTACCCGTCAACTTCGTTGGAGACCTCTTTCACGCGAGGGTGACAATAGGGTGTCCAATTGGTCTCAGGGATCTTCCAAGAACTTTTGACTGGAGCTCCATTTACAGGAGTGGCGGGCATAGAGGTGACAGCGGGTGCATTCTGAAGGAGTGTTGTCGTCATGATTGCGGTGAGTGGGAAACAATGTCTCAGAATGAGTATAGGAGGTATGTCAAGATGTTTTAAAATGCTACGCTGTGGAATGGAGAGGGTTGAACTGGCAGTGAGCCATGGATGAACCTATAATTAATACTTGTCCAACTGGGGTTTTCCTCGTCCTTCAGCCACCAGTCCAATAACTGTCAGTCGCTCCACTACCCATTTCGGAAAACTGCCGTCTGACGGCGCTTCCATCACGAAAGTGGCGAGGTATTTGTCCAAGATGGTATCTTCGACCTTCGTGAGTTCGGTGGACTTGCAAGATGAGATCTTTTCCGAAAGCAACTTTTACAGTCCTGGTTCATAGCTCGAAGAAGGGGACCCGTGTCTGCATGGCGTCTATCCAGCCTAGCGCGATACTCCCCTTGCTGTCAGATAACCTTTGGGGCCTGCTTGTATGGAACAACGAGACTTGGTTAAAAAGTCTCATTGGCGTTTTGATTAGTAACTATAAAGCCTATTTGCTCGTGCAAGGTCCACAGGACTTGAGCGTATCCAAGCTGTGACATACTCAGACAATCGCGAACACAACATCCATCATGTTCGGGGTCAACATTTTAACCGTTTCTCTTTTTATTCTCACTGCACGTGTAGTGTACGGAGTCTTTACGTCATGGTATCGCTTGAGAGCCTTCCCAGGTCCCTTCGTTGCGGCGGTGTCCAAGTTATGGATAGTTCGAGGCGTACTCAATAAATCTCTACATCTTGACCTCAAACAGGTTTGTGAGGAGTATGGTATGTGAAAAGATAGTATATGTCTTTTAATGGCGATAATGTTGTGCTAAGTAATGCAGGTTCCTTTGTGCGCGTGAGTCCGAATGACATCGTCACGGACAGTCTCGATCACGCTCTGGCGATGAGCTCAGTAAGGAGCCCGTACAGAAGATCAGAGATCTACAGCAACGTGAAATTTGACTTTGAAATGGACCATGTCTTCTCCGAGCGAGATGAGAATAGACATCAAAACTTGAGAAGGAAACTCAGTGCAGGGGTCAGTATCCTCACATGTGTTTTGTTTGACCACTGCTGACAAACGCTTAGTACTCGGGGAAGGAAAACACCCATCTCGAAGCTGGAATTGATGGTCAGATAAGAATTTTGGTCGATCTGATCGACTCGAAGTACCTATCTACTCAATCTTCCAAGCGCACGCTTGAGTTTTCACGCCTGGCTCAGTTCTTCACTCTAGATGTCATCACCGAAGTTGCCTTCGGTCAAGCATTTGGGTTCTTGAGCCGCGATGAGGATATCAACGGATACTGCCACGTTGCGGAGCAAGCACTACCAGTATTTGAGTGGCTTGGTGTGTTGGGGACGTTGAACAAGATGATCCGGCTTCCTGGTATTCGGAACTTGACTATGCCACGACCAACTGACAAGACCGGTGTTGGCATGATGATGGGGTAAGTTGGCTCTGCTGCAGAGATATGAGAGAACTTTGAGCCTTTGCTAACGACTCTTACAGGTACGCGAAGAAGATTGTCAGCGAGAGATTCGATTCAACTAAGGTCCCCAGAGACGATATGCTCGGGAGCTTTGAAAGACATGGTTTGAGCAGCCGCGAAGCCGAGACTGAGGCTACTCTTCAGATGTAGGTTGACATCAGAGTCAACATGACCACTTGCTGATACACATATAGCATGGCTGGCTCGGACACAACAGTCACAGCACTCCGCTCTACTCTCCTCTTCATCATGACAAACCCCGTCATCTATGCCAAAGTACAGAAAGAACTTGAAGCTGCGTATAAGGACCCAAATATACTTACTGCACAGGGAATTATCTGCGACGCTGCAACACAGAAGCTAGCATACCTCCTTGCATGTATCCGAGAGTCTATTCGCATGCTACCACCAGCATTCGCAATGCTGCAGAAGCAGACTCCTCCAGAAGGTGATTTACTTCCTGATGGAAGGTTTATCCCTGGCGGAACTCGTGTTGGCACGTGTGTCTACGGCATCGTTCGCAGCAAGGCCATCTTCGGTGAAGATGCTGATGTTTATCGACCCGAGCGGTGGATCGAAGCGGAGAATGCAGCTAGTCTTAACCCAGAGAACAACACCAGCTCGGCAAAGGTGACTTATAGGCGTATGGTTCAAGCTGCGGATATCGTATTTGGCAGTGGAAGGTACCAGTGTCTCGGGAAGACCGTCGCTATGTTTGAGCTGAGAAAGACTTTGGCAACTGTAAGTCCACCCCGCTCCGTTCGACATCATTTTTAGTGCTTACATGATATAGCTTTTACATCGTTATGATATTGTTTCTGTGAACCCGTCTCAACCGTGGGTCAGTGTACCTGCAAACGGACTGCTTTTGCAGAGTGACATGTGGGTCAAGGTCACAGTCAGGGAGAACACCGAGAGTCTTTAAGTGGGACAGAGATGGAGTATTATATCTCCTTTGATAAGCTTTAGAATAAGACCTTGCAACGCAAAATACGAAAAGAGCATTGTTTGCCTATCAGAACTGGTTCTATTTGAGCAGCAGATACCTGCTTTATTGTTTAACATAATTTTCCGTTCGGCATAAAGATTCTTTACCTTTTTTCCTCAAAAATCTCTAGATTCAAGTAGCTGAGGACCTCAAATTGCTCTGTACTTCCCGACCTTCTGGTCATCTTCAGTGTTTGGCTTGTCTCGGAGCCGATGAGCTTCTTTTCGTCGAGTTACCCTGAAGGGGTTTCCCAAGGCCCTTGTAACACTAATCCCAACTCTGCTTAGTGGACCTATGCTACCAATTCTAGATGTGCGAGGGTGGATAGTACGCAATCAGCCAAGTTCTGGCAACAGGCGGCTAATTTCCCAGAAAGGTAGGTAAGCAAGCAGGAACTGAATCGATGATAAGTCTTGTCCGCTTCTAGATCCCCAACTTTGCATGAAGAAGAAAAGGACAGGTGGCCAAATGTGGACTTTATCACCTTCCATAACCATGACAGAATTCTACTCATATTAGGCAAAAGAGCGGAAGCTATCCCGGTTATGGGTGCGAAAGAAAGGTGAGGAGTGAAGTCCTGTCAACCTAACAAAAGATTGCAATTGAAGCTCCGACTATGATACCGCATTTATCCTTCGACTTGATCCCCTGTAATTTGACTCGTGAAAACAATGCACCGATTACACGCACACAAAGTCAGCGTACTTCTTGAATTCCTCGTCCTTAAAGAATCTCTCCATCTCTTCTTCGTTAAGGCTAATAAATGCCTCAATGGCTCCGTTCGCCTTTCTGGGCTGTAAGCTGCAGATACCGCTAAACTGGCCCTTCGGTAGACGCATGAAATCCGGCTTGCCAAGAGGCGGCCCGAAGTCAACTCCCTGGTAGAACGGTGCATCAATCCAACTAGTAGTAATCAGATCGTAGCCAAGGAAGTCTTTGAATGCGATGGTCAACTTTCCAACATCAGGAATCGATGCGGCCAGTTGATTGGTGTCGTTGACAAGGACGGGGTCTGACTTGAAAGCCTCAATGTTGCTGCGGACTGCCAAAGCAAGATTTGACAGGGTGTTCTTTGAAGGATCTTGATCTAGTATGGTCGTGACTGGCATCTCGGTCATGCAGCAGTATACCACGTTGTTGATGATTGAATATGGTACTTTTGGTTTGCAGAGGGAACGACCTTCAATGGCAACTGAGACGATGGAGTTCTGCCGGGTCGCTTGAACGGTGCCATTGGACGCTCCATTCGTCGCGGTCCCGTTATTAGGTGCCTCGGAGAGTCGGGCGCGCATGACGCTTCTCCAGATGAGTGCCACCAGTGCATCTTGTGTAGATATCCAACCGTCCTCGCTGACCGGCTTGGCATCAGCTTTCAGACGCGAGCAGGATTCTGGTGTGAAAGAGAAGATACATGTCCGCATTCCTGGTATGGCCACAGCTGCTGCAGGAATGGTAGTGGGCAGACTGACAGCATCCTTGGCAACAGTGAGGTTCTCCTCCCAGTGCAGCCCAAGTAACTTCCATAGCTCAGGTCTTTCCTTCAAACGGTCGAAGGTTTCAGGAGAAGAAGGAATCTCATGGAGTGCCGGATGACGACCATTGGATTCTGGGAGAGCATCCAGTGGGGAAGGCGTCGAGATGCCCTGAAATTCTCGGCATTCCTGAGCCCAATATTGGACTACCATAGCGCCACCCCATGCATCCGTAAGTGCGTGCGCAATGTACATGGTAAATAAACACCCGCCCGGAATCCAATTAACCTGGCCCATGAGCACCTTTGTCGTGGAAGCAATCCCTGTGGTGTACGGTGCGACAAGTGCTGGTTCAAGCCAAGACAGAGGCATGCCTGCTTCTCGCACTTCGTCATAGCTGTGCTTCCACCCGCTTTCAGGAGCTGAGAGATCCGCAACAGCGAGCTGCAAGTCTGCAGGGGGGTCTGGAACGACGAGTTTCAGTGAGCCTGGACGGACATCCGGGCTGTCGTCACGGACGATATCCCCGCCCATGTAAGGCCGAGATTTGAGCAATCTGGTGAAGCCACCCTGGAGAACTTCCAGCGCGCGGTCCCTCTGGGACTCCTCGCAAGGAAATCCATAGATGATTGCATGGTAAAGTGGGGGGATGACCTCGTCCAGAGGACCAAATTGGTATGACGTAGGGAGAAGCATGGTAACAAACAATGGAATTGGGATGCAAATTTGGAGCAGTGAATCACGGCCAGGGTGCGTCCGACGATGCGTGCTGAACGTTAAAGTATCTCGACTTTATTGATATTGCAAGCGACTAATACGAGAAAATGAAGCCGAACTACACAGTTACTTAGAGGAGTAAGCACTCGGCGGGATCTAACACGCAATAGGCCAGTCCAATTCAGCCGGCCCCGGTCCCCACCCTCACTTTCACCCAGAATTGGTAATGCACCGAAAACAGGAACAAGTTACAGCACTGGCTTACTCCATGGCGTCCAAAACAGCAAAGATACATGTTTGCCGTAAGGGTCTTTGCTCCTTGGAGAAAGGAAAGGTTCCAAGAAAGAGTTGCCTTGGGGTATTAGTCTAATACGAACTCGACTGGTGCTTGACAGACATGGAATATTAGTTAATGCTTCTATACGCACTTTGAAGTCATCAATACATTTCCCTTTTACTATCTTGATATATACCTTATTTACTTTGCACGCATCAGAGCTGTCACAAGATCAACAATCACTCGTTTGTAATACCATCAAGTCGTTTCCAGCCCACAGCCTATGCACTGTCACCAAAATGGAGAGCCCAAAGACCATGCCCATCGCCATCATCGGCATGAGCTGCAAGTTCAGTGGAACGGCTACCTCTCCCGAGCAGCTCTGGCAAATGGTCGCAGAAGCTCGCAGCGGCTGGTCCACATTCCCCAAGGACCGTTTCAACGGTGATGCCTTTTATCATCCCATTTCTGAACGCCTTGCTACCACTCAAGTCAAAGGCGCTCATTTCATCCAACAAGATATTGGACTCTTTGATGCGTCGTTCTTCAATTTTTCTGTTGAAGTGGCGGCGACTATGGATCCTCAGGTCCGGTTGCAGCTGGAGTCTGCATTCGAAGCTTTTGAGAATGCAGGTCTTACGATTGAGGCGCTAGCTGGGTCTGATACTGGTGTCTTTGCGGGAGAGTTCGTCAAAGACTATTATGATAGTTTGATGAGAGATCCAGAGACCATTCCACGCTTTTTCGTTACTGGCAACGGTGTAGCGATGATGAGTGCCAGAGTCTCTCACTTTTTTGACCTCAGGGGCCCTTGTCTTACACTGGATACTGGGTGCTCAACAGGTCTCACTGCACTACATCAAGCCTGTCAAAGCATCCGATCTGGCGAGTCAAAGATGGCAGTGGTTTCAGGATCGAATGTCCTGTTGAACCCCGACATGTTCAATCAGATGTCAGCGACTGGACTGCTCTCCAAAGAGGGAAGGTCATTCTCCTTTGACAGCAGAGGCACTGGCTACGGTCGCGGTGAAGGTGTCGCTACGCTTATAATCAAGCCTTTGGAGGATGCTCTCCGGGATAACGATCCTATTCGGGCTGTTATTCGAGAAACAGCGTTGAATCAGGATGGAAAGACCCCAACCATCACCTCGCCTAGTGAGGAGGCACAGCGGGCTCTTATGAGAGCGTGTTACGACAGAGCCGGTCTAGATCCTTCAGAGACGGCGTACATTGAAGCACATGGAACCGGCACAAGGACAGGTGATCCCATCGAGGCTCGGGCTATACATTCCGTCCTTGGTGGTAAGCGTACAAGCAACAATCCTCTCCTTATCGGCTCAGTCAAATCAAATATCGGACATACTGAAGCCGCCAGCGGTCTAGCAGGCGTTATCAAGGTCGTCATGTCCCTTGAGAAAGGCGCTATTCCACCCAACTACGACTTCCAGGTTGCAAACCCCAACATTCCCTTCGATGACTTCAATATGAAAGTCCCAACAACAGTTAAGCCGTGGCCCCAGAACCTACCACGAAGAGCATCTGTCAACAGCTTCGGCTATGGCGGTACGAACGGCCACGTAATCATCGAAGACGCTGCTCTTCATACCCGTCGAGCCAGGCAAGATGAGTCGCGGACTTCCGACACATGGAAGATTTTCCGGCTCAGCGGCAAGGATGAGTTGACCACCAAGAACATGATGTCACAGCTCAAGGAGTACTTGTCTGCCACTAACATCAGCAACAACAAGGCGTTGCTAGAAAGTCTCGCATATACGCTAGACCAACGACGAACGAAGTTTGCATGGAACTCAGCGGTGGTAGCCAAAACGAAGGACGAGCTTATCAAGGTCTTGGATCCGGCTGCAGTGCCTCTTGCTAGGTCGGATAGCAAGCCAAGGCTCGGCTTTGTGTTTACTGGCCAGGGAGCTCAATGGCATGCTATGGGCCGGGAACTCATTCTGTCATACCCTATGTTTCGCGAGGCGATTCTTGAGGGAGAGCTTATTCTGAAGGATCTGGGCTGCACTTGGTCTGCTACAGGTATGTCACTAGAAACCCTTTCTCTTCAATATCCACTTGACTAACAGGTATCTGCAGAGGAGCTTTTGAGGGATGCCCAAACCACTCGCGTCAACCAAGTCATGCTTAGTCTTCCTCTATGCTGCCTCGTACAGATGGCGCTAGTACGTCTGCTACGAAGCTGGGGCATCAATCCTACCGCCGTCACTGGCCACTCCAGTGGTGAAGTCGGAGCCGCCTTTGCCGCCAACGCGATCAACATGCGAGAAGCCCTGGCGGTTGTTTGGAGTAGAGGTACTTTGACTGAGGAGTTTCAGCGAAAGATCCAACGCAAGGGCGGTATGCTAGCAGCTGGTCTTAGCAGGGCTGAGGCGGCGCCATATCTGGAGGGTCTTACTTGCTCAGGCAAAGCCGTTGTTGCATGCGTCAACAGTCCTTCGAGTGTCACGCTGTCGGGAGATGTTAACGCTATCGTGGAGCTTGATATCAAGCTGAAGCGTCAGAACATTTTTGCGAGACGGCTCAAGGTCGATGCTGCTTATCACTCTGAGCATATGGAGGTCTTTGCAGACTACTACCTGGATTACCTGACGGAGAGGATGTCGAATGACGGAGACTTTGACGGCGTCGTCTTCTCTTCGCCTACCACGGGTAAGCGAATTGCCAAGGCTCAGGATCTTGGACCTGCTCATTGGGTTGAGAACATGGTCAAGCCAGTGGAGTTCCTCGACAGCTTCACCAATATGTGCATCGACACGACCATTCCCGAGTCCGACCCGTCTAGAAAGTCGATCGACATTGTGGTTGAGATTGGCCCTCATGGTGCTTTATCCGGACCAATTCGCCAGATCTTACAGACTCCAGAGCTGAAAGGCATAGGAGTCCAGTATGGATCCTGCCTTACTCGAGGCCAAGATGCCGTCATGACAATGCAGAATCTCGCTGCACTCTTGGTATCCAAGGGTTTCCCAGTCAACTTGGACGCAGTCAACTTTCCATCGAGATCATCTCGTCTTCCAGTCCTCCACGACCTTCCATCATATCCCTGGAACCACCAGACGCGCTACTGGTCTGAACCTCGGCTGAACCGCCAACATCGTCTACGCGAACATCCCGACCACGATCTGCTTGGCGTTAGGGTAGTTGGCACAAACCCAGCGACTCCAACTTGGCGACATATCATTCGGCAAAAGGAGCTTCCGTGGGTCACTGATCACAGGGTTCAGTCAACTGTTATCTATCCTGCTGCTGGATATGTCTGTATGGCGATTGAAGGAGCTCGTCAATATTTGGGAGCCAAGAGCAATATGATCACTGGCTTCAGATGTCGTGACATCGATATCGCGAGTGCACTGATAATTCCCGACACGAATGAGGGGATCGAGGCACAGTTGCAACTCCGAAGCTGCGATGATGACAACACCTTGGGCTGTGAGGGCTGGTACGAGTTCCACATCAGCTCTGTTACTGCAACAGATGAATGGTCACATCATTGCCGAGGCTTCATCTCCGTCACAACTACTACCGGAGAGCCAGAAAGACGGATGGTTGACAAACTCAACAAAATGAGCTTCGAGAACAAGATAAGTGCCAAGCCCAGCCAGATCTTTGAGTCGATCCATCGTCTTGGTGTTCAGCATGGACCCATCTTCCAGAACTTGACTCAAGTGGAAGCAGATGACGAGTCACAATCTCTGGTGAGCTTCAAGGTCAAGAACACTGCGGAACTGATGCCGGATCAATATGAGCATGAACACGTGCTGCACCCGACTACACTTGACTCAACCGTTGTGGCTGCATTCACAGCCCTTCCCGGGGCGGGGTTGAATCAAACTACCGGCATGATTCCACAGCATATTGGAAGCTTGTTTGTCAGCGCCGACGCTCCGCATGTTCCTGAAACTCAGTTACAGGTTCTTACCAACATCTCTGAGTCCACTCCTCGTGGCTTCATGTCGTCGAGCATCACTTGGGCACAAGATGGATCACGCAGGACCCCCGTTCTCGAAATCGGAGACTTATACTTCAAGGCTCTCGGGGATACCGGTAATGCAAATAGTGATGAAGGCTCGGGTAAGCTTTGCGCCACAGTCAAGTGGTCGCGAAGCCTTGCGCATGTTCCCAATGAGGACCTCAAGGAGATGATCGCTGGCGTCTCAAAGCTTGAGAATCTCGACTGGTTATCGGATCTGAAGGTTGCAGCATTCTACTTCATTCGTCTTGCCCTAGAGAACCTAGACGACGCGGATGTTGACAAGCTCACGGGCGCTCACCGGAAGTTCTATGATTGGATGGTCCAGCAGAACAAACTCGCCAAACTCAACGAGCTCGGCGCTCAAAGTCTAGCCTGGCTTCTCGCAAGCGACGAGGACCGAGAGGCGCTGGTTACATCTCTTAGAAACCACAGCGTTAGCAGCCAGATGCTATGCAGGGTTGGGGAGAACATTGTTCCCATCCTGAAGGGCGAGGTCACTGCTCTTGAGCTCATGCTCGAAGGCGGTCTGCTGTACAAGTTCTACGAAGAAGACATGAGGGTCGTTCCATCACATGAGCACCTGAAGAAGTATCTCAGCATGTATGTACATGAGAACCCACGGGCCAATATCATTGAGCTCGGTGCTGGGGTTGGTGGTTGTACGCAGGCGGCCCTCCAAATACTTGGAGGTGCCGACGAACCTCAGTTCGCACACTATGACTTCACCGATATCTCAGCGGGTTTCTTCAGCACTGCGCGTGAGAGGTTCACCAAGTTTGGAGACAGGATCAACTACCGCAAGCTAGATCTTGAGATCGACCCTTCAGAGCAGTCATTCGAGACGGGCTCGTACGACTTGGTGATTGCTTGCCGAGTCCTCCATGCCACGAAGCTTATGTCAAAGACCATGGCTCATGTTCGCAAGCTGCTCAAGCCCGGTGGTAAGCTCATTATAATCGAGGACACGACAAACTCTCTCGATCATCAAGTCATCTATGGAGTTTTGCCGGGCTGGTGGTTGGCTGAGGAGGATGACCGCAAGAACAGCGCGACTATGCCGGTTACTACTTGGGATAGTATTCTCCAGCACTCCGGGTTCAACTCGCTTGAGTTGGAGGTACCTGCCTTTGAGGAGGAAGAGTATCAGTCATCGAGCTTCATGGTGTCCACCGCGGTAGCTTCATCTCCAGCGTCGTATGATCCTATCATATATGCAGTGCATTCTGGCCGCGAGCCACCAGCAGAATGGATCACCACTCTCGGAGAGGAGATCTTCAACTTGACTGGATCTCGGTTGGAAAGTGTGCAGTTGGGATCAGTCGATCTCACCGACAAAACATGTCTCTTCCTTGAGATTGAGGAACCTGTGTTGGCAAGCCCATCGGCTGAGAAGTACGCTGAGCTCCAAGCCATGCTTTTGACGTCCAAGGGTGTACTTTGGGTCACACGTGGAGCAGCTGTTGACTCTCAGCAGCCAATGTTGGCTCTCAGCCAGGGACTTCTACGTGCGCTTCGATGCGAGAACCCGGCCAAGCGATATATCTCTCTGGATCTCGACCCTGCTTGGGACCCTTGGACAAAAGCGGATACCTCGGTTATCTCGCGTGTTCTTCAGTCAACTTTCGATCTTTCAGTTGAGACTTCACCCATTGATTTTGAGTACGCTGAACGCGGCGGTTCGATCCAAGTACCTCGTCTGGTGGAACGGCCCGACATGGATGACATCGCTACTGGATCTGGAGTCCCTCAAGTCACGCTGCAGCCTTTCCTGGAGAGCGAAGAGCTCCACCTCGAAACAATCCACTCTGGTGATCTAAGCAGCCTCGCTTTCCGAACATCCGTTGGTAGGCAGCCGCTACCAGCCGACTTTGTTGAGATCGTTCCCCATGTCTTTGGTGCAAACCAGAGCCACATTTCAGTGGCACTCGGCCAGGCCGATAACTCTGTGGCAGGGCTCGAAGTGGCTGGCACTGTGACAAGGGCTGGCAACAGTGTCACTGACTTGTCGGCCGGCCAGCGTGTATGTGCACTCGTGCTACAGGGCTCTTATAGTAACTTAGTTCGCGTGCCAGCCACGAATGTTGCAGTGATCCCTGACTCGTTGAGTTTTGAGGTCGCGGCTACATTGCCTATTGCGTTCGTTACCGCCTACAGCGCCTTGTATGAGTTTGCTCGACTGCGACCGGGAGAAACAGTACTCATCCATGATGCAATGGGAGACATTGGACGGGCGGCAGTATGCCTGGCAAGACTTGCTGGAGCCGAAGTCATCACGACAGCTTCAAAGCCGGAAGAACATACACTTCTTTCCAAGGCGCTGGATGTACCTGTGACGCACGTCTTCTCAAGTTCAGATGCGTCGTTCGCGAGGGGCATCATGGAGCTCACCAGCGGCAAAGGTGTCGACGTAGTTCTCAGCTCGCTGTCTGGCGAACTTCTACACGAGTCATGGAACTGCATCGCCCAATTTGGCCGTTTCTGTCAGATTGGCCAGCATGATGCTCAGGCCAATCGTACTATGGAAATGACCCCCTTCCAGCGTATGACCTCCTTTGCTACAATTGATGCTGTCTACCTTGCCCAGCACCAGCCCGACAGCTTCCACCGGGTACTGGCAGAAGTTGCTACTTTGACGAAGAAGCAGCGTATTTCTCCAATCGAACCTATCACTACATTTGGCATTTCTCAGATCGAGCAAGCCTTTGCGCATTTGCAAAATGGTAAACATAACGGCAAGACTGTCATTACCGTCAAATCTGAGGAGCAAGTCAAGGTCATTTTACCTGAGCTCTCGGCACAGCTTTCGCCTGACCACAGCTATCTGATCGTCGGAGGTATGGGCGGTATTGGCCAGGCTATCAGCAAGCATCTTGTACAGCTTGGCGCGAGAAATCTCATTCTTGTTTCTCGAAGTGCAGAGAAGCAGATTGAGTCATCACATACATTCCTCAAAGACCTGAAAGCCTCTGGGTGCACTGTTTGTGTGAAGAGCTGCGATGTCACAAACGAGGCTGATCTTCAACGCGTTGTGGCAGAGTCCGAGCAGGAGACTGCTCCCGTTGGAGGCGTGATTCAAGCTGCAATGGTTCTAAGAGTAAGTCACTCGGTCTAACAATAGTGGTGATCGTTTCTAACATCTTGGCAGGACACTATCTTCGACCAGATGTCTTTTGAAGACTACACCGCTGCAGTACGCCCCAAAGTCATGGGTACATGGAATCTCCACAACCAGTTCATCCGCCACTCTCTATCCTTCTTCATCGTCCTCTCCTCCTTCGTTGGAGTTGGAGGCAATGGTGGTCAAGCCAACTACGCTGCTGGGGGAGCTTTCGAAGACGCTGTTGCTCGTCACCGTGCCGCAGCAGGCCTACCCTCCGTCACCATTGACCTCGGCGCTGTCAAGGAGATCGGCTATCTAACAGAGAATGAAAACGTTGCTGGTCGACTTGCCAAGTTGGGCTACAAGGCACTCGGCGAGAAGGAGGTGCTTGATCTTGTTGAAGCAGCTATCAAGAAACCTGTTCGCGACATCGAAACGGCACAGATAGTGACTGGTATCCTTGGCAGCGAATGGGGCAATGCTCCT
Organism: Fusarium hostae; assembly: GCA_002234235.1. Taxonomy (NCBI): domain Eukaryota; kingdom Fungi; phylum Ascomycota; class Sordariomycetes; order Hypocreales; family Nectriaceae; genus Fusarium; species Fusarium hostae. The sequence continues at coordinate 72,045 of NJCR01000426.1, read as the reverse complement.
TGGGCCAATGACCCGCGCTTCGCAGGTTTGAAGCCAGTTACATCCACCACAGCTTCAAATGGTAGCGTCAAGGTGGCCATTGATCTCAAAGTCCAGCTCACCACAGCAACAAGTGTACGAGAGGGCACTGAGATGATTGTGGCAGGTGTTGTTCGCAAGATTTCGGAGATGTTCTCAGCGGCTGAAGATGAGATTGCCACGAATGCACCTCTTTCTCGATATGGTGTCGATTCACTAGTTGCTGTGGAGATACGAAATTGGCTTAACAGTTCTACAAAGGCTGATGTGTCGATATTTGATGTTATGCAGAGCCCTTCGTTGGTTGCGCTTGCTGGGAAGGTGGCTGAGAAGAGTCAGGTTTTGGGTGAGATTTCTAAGTAGTGGGTATTGGGCTTTCATAGTTTCGTTTTGCTTGTCTCTAGAAACATTATTTTTTTCGTTTCCTAGGTACGAGATCGAGAATTCAACTTATTTTCTTACATACAAATTGGCAATCTTTCGTGGCTTAGACTACCTTTAAATTACTAATCAGCTCCAAGGAAGACCGCACCCATGACTGACCATAGTGACTCTCTATAGCACCCTACTACATGTAAAACCTGTGTTAGATATCGATTAGTTCATTGGTAAGTTAGTTTGCTTGAGCATCGATCAGATACCCAGCTAACATATCTTCCATGGTCACCGTAGAATATTCTAGCTAGAGATTTATGTCGTGAAAAGTGACATTGTTTTTTATCACCATTCTGTGTATTCACTACCTGAAGGTTACTCTGGTGGCTTACAATTCTTCCTATAGCCATCTACTTGATACGCTGGTTTCAACAACTCTCCTTGCTCTGGTCGCTCTCGATCGGCTGCCGCTCCTCAGGCTAACATCAAACATCCTACACCTAGCGCTTTAATGAGATGTGACTTGTTATCCTGCTTTGTTGAGTTCAGGCGGGGGCTTTCCTGTCATGGGTCGGAGGTTTTCCCTTTTCGGCCATAAATGCGATGTATACTTGTAGTTCAGCGAAGGTATCGACCCGTCAGCCTGTTCCAGCGAATTCCGGACATCCGTATGAGGAGGCAACTCGCTGTTGCTGATTAGAGCCTCTAGCTAGATCAGGTTTGTGTCAGCAATCTCATGCAAATCGGTTTTCGTATGTTCGCGATTCTTGAAGTAGGACTGTGTCCAATAATTATACAATTGTTACCTTCACCTTCTATCTCAGTCGTCAAGAAACACTGCTGCTACCCAGATACTTGCATCTTCACTTTTTCTTTCGGTGTCGTAACTCTTGCCATGGCTGGTCATCTTTCATCCACGCTCGCCATGTCGCGCCAGTTCGTTGACTCGATTTCTCCTGCTTTTGCAAATGCCACTACCATGGCTAGCAGGATCCACCCAAACATGAAGTCAATCATCGACAACTGGGACCAAGCGTCATCTACTGCCATCGGCGTAGTAGTCTCCATCCTACTGGTAGCGACCTACACTGCTTGGAAGTTCCTATTCACAGGTCAAACCTACGCCAACGCTCCTATTGCCTGCATCGACCCCAAACGTCCAAAAGGAACACTCCCAAAGGCACGTGACAGGTTTCGAAGAGATGCCATTACCATGTTGCAGGAAGGTTACCGGCAGTTCAAAGGTCGGCCATGGTACATCCCCAGTCCTTTAGGGGAGCGTTTGATGATCCCGAGCAAATACGTCGAAGAGCTGAAGAACGCCCCGGTAAACGAGGTCGATTTTGTCGCTACCTTCTTTGAGATGTTTGAGGGCAGGTATACGACTATGGGAAGTCGCTCTACGCTTCATCCGCGAGTTGCAAAACACGAGCTGAACCAGAATATGGGTGAGTTCACTTTACAGTCACTAGGAATCTCACGAAGGCTAACCAGAAGTTACAGCGGCGGTTCTAGATCCTGTCATGGAAGAGATCAAAGAGGCTTTTGAAGAACATTTGCCTGCGACAGATGGTATGTACAAGACAATCCAACAGAAATTTGCCACCAGCTAAACTGTAGTCTTTGTATAGATTGGAAGCCCGTTCATGTTCACGACGCTGTCGTCAATATCGTCGCTCGCGTGTCATCACGCATGTTTGGCGGCGTCGATCTCTCACGAAACAAAGAATGGGTCGACTCAACGATCAACTTTGCCCTAGATGGCTTCGTCGGCGCCCAGGCCATCAAAAAGTACCCTCTCATCGTCCGACCATTCGTGGCAAAGTTCATTCCAGCTCTCACTAAGATCAAACAACATCACGCAACAGCCCAGCGAGTCATCGTTCCGATTCTCAAGGAACGAGAAAAGGCTGCGGCTGCAGGCTGGCCTGAGTCAAATGGCAAGCCACCAGCTGATTTCTTGCAGTGGATGCTTGACGCTGCTGTTGGAGATGAGAAGCAGAAGAGTTTCATCGCTCAGATTCAGCTGAAGCTTAGTTTCGCTGCTATTCATACTAGTGCTGCGGCACCGACACAGTTATTGTATGATCTTTGTTCGCTTCCAGAACATATTGAGGGGCTTAGGAGTGAGATTGATGAGGCTAGGGCTTCTGGTGGCGGTGAGCTCAATAAGCGGACACTGCTTAAGCTTGAGAAGCTGGATAGTCTGATGAAGGAAGCGCAGCGATTTAACCCGCTGCTTCTGAGTAAGTCAACTACCTTTGTTGCATCTAAGTTACTTGCTAATAGTGAGAAGTAACCTTTGAGCGCATCGTCACGCGACCATACGTTCTGTCTGATGGCTTCCGCATCCCAGCCAATACACAGATCGGTGTGCCCACGCAGGCCATCTCCATGGATCCCGAGCTTTATCCCAACCCCGAGGTCTTTGACCCTCTGAGGTTCTACAATCTCAAGAAATCACTTGATGGAAAAGATCCGGGTGCTGCTGGTAAATTGGCATTTGCCAGCTCTAACCATGAGAGTATGGCTTTTGGGTATGGGCGTCACGCGTGTCCGGGTCGCTGGTTTGCGGGTAATGAGATCAAGATGATTATGGTTTATCTGCTGGAGAACTATGACTTTAGGCTTCCGGGGGGGAAGACTGGGTTGGAGAATAGGCCGCCGAGTCTGTGTTTTGAGACGCAGTATCTGCCGAACCCTGAGGCTGTTCTTGAGTTTCGGCGACGCAAAACAGCCTAGGATAGTTTCGACAAGTTTATTCTTTTAATTTATCTTTCTATATAAGAGATCAATACATATTCTAGGTTGACTGCCAGCAAGTCCACCTGCTTTCACCTCCGCAGTGCCCACTGCGCCTGGTCTAAATGGCTTGCTCGGTAGAAGTTCTGGTGACCAGTCCGAGATATCATGCATCTCTAAATCTACTGAATATTTCTGAATTAGTTTACAGAGACTTCGTCTTCATTCACAGAAATCGCATTGCCCACTAAATCTAATACTTCGTATGAGCAGTCAACGGGTAGCCCGTCCGAGATATTTTTGGTGCGTAACCTGCATATCAGTCACATTCGGAGCGGTGTTTCTTTAGTAAGCGCAAATTATTTACCCTTCTGGGTCTATCGATCATGGACGGACGATGCGCATTCGGGGTAGGCAAGCCACTGGAACCTTGACCAATGTGGATGTCTGACGCTGATCCTGGATCGGTCACGGCTTACTCCGTTGTCAGCTACGGGTGCATTCCAGAAAGGGACGGCGCCGCAGCAGAATTGTTGTAGTCCAAATTGTCATCTTTCTTATTTATCCAATGGATAGTATCAATTTCAAGATACCGATAAATACTGGGCCAATATCAGAAATGACAATCACCAAGACTTCTACTATGACCATGCCGTCACTAACCATCAACGACGCGGACATCCCAAGACTCGATGGAGAAGTTGCCATCATTACTGGTAAGCACAGATCTAAGTTTCCTTCGTTGATACACGCAGCTCATTTTCTTTTTCTCATTACAGGAGGCGCTTCAGGAATCGGATTGGCAGCTGTTAGACTTCTAGCTGCAAAAGGTGCTCAAGTGTTCGTCCTGGATCTCACTGAGCCAGATGCCAATACGATACCCTCGCCACCAGAGGGAGAGCCAGTGTTGCCAGAAAAGGCCAAGTTCATCCGTTGCGATATCACATCATGGACAGATTTGCGCAATGCTTTCGCCCAGGCTATATCTGAGGCAGGTCGTATCGACATAGCGATTTCTAACGCTGGCGTATCTGAGGAATACGACTACTTTTCGGATCAATTCGATGAGTCAGGAAGGTTGCTTGAGCCTGCTTTTGGAGTTGTTGATGTCAACTTTCGCGCGGTTGTCAACTTTGTGAAGTTGGCGGTCAGCCAGATGCGAAAGCAGAGAAAGGCCGGCGATAAGACGACAGGACGCATTGTCATTACGAGTAGCGCGACAGCTTATGCACCAGAGCATAACCTACCAGTTTACAGCGCTTCTAAACTTGCCGTAAGTTTATTATTTCCGCGGGCTAATATTGAAGGAGCTTACAGGATACCAGACCATCGGACTGATGCGAGGTCTCCGTTCCACTCTTATCATGGACGATATCACCATCAGCGCCGTCGCACCTGCAGCAACAATTACCAAACTGCTCCCACAGGACCTCGCAAAGCCGCTCATGGCTGCCGGACTACCCGTGAGTTCAGCCGAGTTTGTCGGTCGCGCTCTGGTCTACTCTGCGACGGCTCAGCAGGACAAGCGCGTTGAAGATTACGGGAAGGATACGCCGGCTACTGGTGGCAAGGGCAGGTGGAATGGCCGAACGATTCTTACTTTGGGTGATCGGTATACTGAGTTGGAGGAACCATATGCTGAGCTTAGGCGATATTGGTTTGGGTGGGAGAATACGACCCTTACCAGGGCTCAGCAGGCGGCTACGGACTTTAGACAGTTTTGAACTCCAGATATGACTACCAGATACCTCCCTTCAAGATCACTGGCGGATGCTACGAAGTTTCCCGATCTCCAATGATAAGCGTGTCAGGCACGAAGTTGATAGCTGTGTATATATCTGTATAGTACACGAAGCAATAGGGCCCCAATGAATGACTTCAATGTAGATCTGCGCAATACACAACTTCGATCATCAACCGAGGCTCTCGGTCTCCAGCCGGAACCATCCCTGCTCATTAATAAACTCCACAATCGCTTTGAGGTCCGTCGGGGTACAATACGCTGCACCCATCCACTCTCGCCATTGTAGATATAATACTGGTCGTTGATTTCAATCACAAAAATGGCCTCATTGCTCCTGTACGGTGTTCTGAAGAGTGGCTTGACCTGTCCTTGGATGCCAAAACGGCTGACAAGATCTGCGGCCTCTCCATCTTCGCCCCATTCCGTGTCACTGCCAAAGTCATCGTAGTTGACTGTCCACCCGGTTGGAGGTTTGGCTTTTTGAATGTTAGCTATGAAGGTACAGGGTGATGGGTTTCTCACATTTGTGTCGGTGACAGTTTTGCCGTTGACGACTTTTGTTAGAGGGCTCATTTCGTATGTGATTAAGGATAATCAAAGGCCGTGAAAAGGGACTTAGAGAGAGCGAAGGTCACCAAATCTGCCAGATAGGAGGTTGCTCGTTAAATAAATAACAATGGCGAAGAGCTACACCGCCAGCGATGAACTGGCTTACTCTTGATGCAAAGAGTCTAGAACCGCTACCAAACTCGTGGCTGATCTATTGGCCTGCCTGCCTGGTTCACTAACTCGGAAAACGTCTCCCTTGCGGCATCGGTGTGGCTTGTGGCTGAGGCATTCCATCAGGAACGTGTCGCAACAAATCATCGCGAAACAGAAGTTCAACCCGATGCAGCCATTGCAGGGTGTCTTCGGAATCTCGACGAAAATACAGAAGCAGTGCAACAGACAAAGTAAATGAGACATGACGCCATAACCAAAGTCCCCTCACGCTTATGCCTCCCTTGCTGACATACCTACCTCATGGCTGGCTGAATACAGTGCTATCAAAACAGCTCTCAAGTCAACGCGCCCAGCGAACCATACGGCCCGGAACGGCACGGCACGACGCACGGTGGGCTCTCAATAACGCACCCAAAAGAGTTCATCAGCACCAAACTATCAAGCCTTGACCTCAAAACAGCTTCAATCCCCTGTAACGCTAGACCAGATCCTGTTGCCAAGGTATTTCAGCTCAGTACTAAAAGAAGTGGCGCATCCCCCGCACCCGCTGAGGAACCTCAATGCTACGCCATTCTAGTAGGAATACGATAGTTTCGTAAAGTATTGGCTCGCGGCGCGTAATGATTGGCGTGATCAGCGTTGGGTTAGACAACGGCTGAGAAAAATTGGCTTGTCACGTACAGGAAGGGATATGTGAGGAGACAAGAGGGTTTTCGTGGAGGGAATGAGAAGAGTGAAAAAGCGAGTGGCCCATGGTTCCGCGTCCTTTTGGACTCGTCGTTCTAGCTCTGCCATTAAAGCCTCTTTGCCAACTCAATTGACTGAAATACACCATATTATTGTTCAAAGATATTGCCATTAGATTGAGTCAAGATGTGGATCACGGACGCCTGCAAGGCATTTGTCTTGTCCTTTGTGGCGGTATTCCACTACCCGTCCGTCTCAGACGATGGCCCTCACCAAGATGTCATGACCTTTACCCACGAGCACTCCGCACCAAAACTGGACTATCCATATTTTGACTCTCCCAGTGGTCCTGATCAGGATGGCAAGGTCTTCACATGCAACTACACTGATCTCAAGGGCTGGAAGCCTTGCACGACTGCAGATGATCGCTCGTGTTGGTTAAAGGGCCCGTATGGGCAGAACTTCACTATCAACACAGATTATGAGAATTTCTGGCCTATCGGAATAACAAGAGAGGTAGGTCACGGTGCATTAGCATTGGTTTGCTTTGTTTTCTGACTGGAAACCAGTATCACCTCAATGTCACTGATCAGGCTATCAACGGCGATGGTGTTGACAACCCGTTCGGCAAGGTCTTCAACGGCAAGTATCCCGGTCCTTGGATTCAAGCGTGCTGGGGCGATCTCATCAAAGTCACCGTGCACAACCATCTCAAGTACAACGGCACGACCATTCACTGGCACGGTCTACGACAACTCGAGACCTTTGAGATGGACGGTGTCAACGGCGTCACTCAATGCCCCATTGCCCCAGGGGATAGTTATACTTACACTTTCCGAGCCGTTCAATACGGTACATCGTGGTATCACAGCCATTATTCCCTGCAGTATGCTGATGGCTTGGCTGGTCCTATTACTATCTACGGCCCATCGTCTGCGCCGTTCGACGAAGGGCGAAACCCGATTCTTATCACGGATTGGAGTCACCGCAGTGCTTTCCAGTCATGGCAGCGGGAGCTGGTGCCGAATCCTACGAGACCCATGATGAATGGTGTTTTGATCAATGGCGTTGGTAACTTTGCTGGTAGTTTCCCTCGTGAGCGATTCAACATGACAGTTACCAAGGTTAGTTCCTCCACTATATCAGATGATATGCCAATATTGACATTCCAAAGGGCAAGAAATATGTTCTTCGTGTGATCAACACGTCCGTCGACACAACATGGATCTTCAGTATCGACAATCACAACTTCACTGTCATGTCGACCGACTTTGTGCCGATCCATCCTTACTCAGTCTCTCATATTGTCCTCGGAATCGGTAAGTATACCTTTCCATCAAGATCAACGTAGAAAAGTCTTATTGATGTCCAAAAACAGGTCAGAGGTATCATATCGTTCTTGATGCAAACCCCACCAACACTACGAAAATGCCAGCAAACCCCGACGGAAACTACTGGATCCGAACCGTTGGAGCAACTCGCTGCAAGGGCTTCGAACCAGGCAATGAACCCGATGAGCGGCAAGGCATTCTTCGGTATAATGCTTCCAGTAAACTTGTTCCGACAACGTTCCGAGAGGACTATTCTTTGGAATGTCGAGATGAGGCTTATGAACGACTTAGCCCTGTTTATGAGTGGAACATTGACCCAGTCAAGATCAATTGTAAGTATCGAAATGCCTTCCATATGTTTGATTCATCTAATTTTGACGTGCTAGACACCAATAGTCAGTTCGATATTGGTCTGGCCAAGTACGCTCACAGGCCTGAGCTGATGGACAATTTCACCTGGTGGGCCTTTGGCGAGAACCCTCTCTGGTTGAACTTCTCCAACCCTACCATTCTGAACCTCAAGAACACTACGTGGGATCCCGACTACGCTGTGGACCTGGTGGTCCCTGACTCGAAGAAGGATAAATGGGTCTATATCGCCATCACAGCACCCCCAGCTCCGATGAAGACAAAGCCCAACAGAGCTTTTGCCCCAGTTGCTCATCCCGTAAGTCACATCCCAACCCTCACGCTACTTAGCCTAACATGTGCTAGCTTCATCTTCACGGTCATGACTTTGCCCTTCTAGCGCAGGGTTCTAACTTCTCAGACCTGGACACAGGAAAAGTGAACCTCAAGTTCAACAACCCTCCACGTCGAGACGTTGCACTCCTTCCAGCGGGAGGATATCTCGTCGTCGCCTTCAAGGCCGATAACCCTGGCTCTTGGTTGTTCCACTGCCATATTGCCTGGCATGCTTCCAGTGGTCTGGCGATTCAGATCCTGGAGCAACAGAAGCTACTGAACAGGATCTTGGACCAGTATCCTGAGAAGATGAAGGAGGTAAACAGGGTCTGCGATAATTGGAATAAGTGGTTCAAGAATGATACGAACCTTTGGAATGCACATATCTTCCAGGATGACTCGGGCATCTGATGGGCACGATATGAGACAGACTGGAGGTCGAGGGTCACAGGATTGAGACTGAATAGTATGTAAAGACAGAAAGAGATTCCATTAACAATGAATGATACTGTCAAGTGACTGTTAGCTACAATCCACCCACCACCGCTGGCCGTACTGACATCAAACTCGCTTCATATCGTTCCAAGTTATCATGCTCAAGGGTACCTCACACCAAAAACAGGCGACTCCGACTTATCCCAATCACTTTCCTTCTTCTCATCTCCAAAGATCCTCAGAGCCCTATAAGCAACCTTGTACTTTCCAGCAGGTGCATAACTCCCATCAGCCAACTTTCCATTCCAGACAACAGAGCCCTTGCCCATAGGGTTCCACAAAGTAGGGAAACCAGCAGGTGCACCGAGACTCTTGGCAGTCGAGTTACCACAGGCGGGAATCAGCTCGGCTTCAAGCTTGGCAGATCCAAGGGCAAGCATCCATGCCAGAGCAGGAGCGGGCTTCTCGTCAGTGGCATTCTGGCCCTTGACGGGAAGAACAAAGGTGGTGTTGGCGGGAACGGGGTTGAGCTCGTCTTTGTCGTTGGACTTGCTGATCCAAGTATCACCAGAGTCGAGAACACGAGAGTTGTGAAGAGAGCCGGTGAGACCTTGGTAGGGAAGAGACAGGGAGACACCGGTGCCATTGACGGCGATGTATCCGGACCAAAGTGCAAGACGCTTGGCATCGAGACCCTCAGGAGGAGTTGGCATGACCTCAATGGTAACAGAATCACCAGCGCCAATGCTGACCTTGGCTTCGCTGAACTTGAGGCTGGCGTGACCATCGGCAACATCGTTGGGGAACTCAGAAGCATAGATGCTGTCCTTAGCAAGAGTATAGACGCTCTTGGTAGGAATGTGGGAGATGCTGAGACCAAGGTCCGTCTTACCAGTGTTGTGGAGAGTAAAGTTGAGAACCTCAGTGAAGTGATCGGTATCGTTGAAAGCCAAGCTAGAGCGGCTCAACAACAGAGTAGAGTAAGCAGCGTCGTAAGCTTGGATCAAACCACCTCCTTGTTGAGGGACAGGAGCAAGGTAGTCATAGTACTTAGCACCATCGTTGAAGAGGACAGGGTTGGCAGTAGAAGACAAAAGGTTCTCAAGCACTTCAGGGTCGAGAGTACCACGGACCTCAGCGATAAGGGCAATGACAGCAGCGACCAAGGGACAAGCCATTGAAGTCCCAGAAAGGATAGCATAACCGCCCTGCTTGAGAGGATATGTCGAGGGGATGTTTCCACCAGGTGAGCCGAACTGGGGCTTGACATCAAGTTCCCAGGTAGGTCCCCAAGAGGAGTAAGTGCTCACAGCGCCACCAGTGACATTGTTCTTGCTCTCTTCAAGAATGACCTTTCCATCAGAGCCATCGGACATCTCCAGAGTGACGGTGGATCCAGCCTTGAGAAGCTCAACCCACTTGGTACCGACCTTGGCTGTGACCGAACCAACGGCAACGATACCGTCGGCAGTAGAGACATCAATGGCTGAAACACCGCTGTCAGCGTTGTTGTAGATAAGTAAGTACTTGGCACCATGCTTAGCAGCATTCTGAGCCTTCTGAACAAAAGTACAGCTTCCAAGACGAACCAAAACGATGTACTTGCTGAGATCGGGAGTATCAGCGGGGTAAGCATCACAGCCACCGTTGGGGGTGGTAGGATCCAGGTTAGGAGTCCAAAGGGGAAGAGTGACGTTGCCCCAAGCACCAGGGCTACCAGCAGCTGAACCAAAGTCGATCTTCTTGCTGCTGTTGTCGACAGTGTAGTGAGAAATGTTGAGAAGAGAGACGTAATTACTGTTGTCGTGAGAGGCGATAGCCATGACCTTGTTACCGTTGGCAGCAGTGCTGGCGTAGAACATACCGACATCACCAGAGTTACCAGCAGCCACAGTGCAAGGAACACCCTTCTCGACAATGCGAGAGACAGCGACAGCCCAGGGCTCCTCGGACCATCCGCTAGGACCTCCGATGGAAGCAGTGATGATGTCAGCGCCATCTTGGTAAGCCTGGTTGAAAGCAGCGATGAGAACATCGTTAGCAGCTTCTCCGGAGCATCCGAAGACTCGGTAGGCGCCAAGAGTGACACCCGGAGCAGCACCAGTGAAACCGTACTCGTTCTCTTGGGCGGCGATTATGCCGGCGACGTGAGATCCGTGGCCTACGCAATCCATGGGGTCGTCATCGGGATACACGGCATTGAAGCCATCGTACTTGTCTCCAACGAGATCAGTACCGAAAGAAACGAGGCAGTCGGCACCGAAGCAGCCACCAAGAGCAGGGTGCTTATAATCGATCTAATAACGTCAGCCAGAGTCTAAGCCCATGAGGAGAGAAACTTACACCAGTGTCAACAACAGCAACCTTGATACCATGTCCAGTGATACCCTTCTCTCGAAGCTTATCAACCTGAGTCATGACATGAGGCGAGAATGTATCAGCAGTATCATTCAGATCACGCTTCTTAAGCGGAGCCTTCATGCCAGGCGTAGCAATCCACTCAACGCGAGGCTTAGGAATACTGTAGACCTTGACAGGCCACATGTTCTTGACAGCGGGAAGAGCAGCCATCTTGGCAGCCATGTCTTCAGCGGTAGAAACATCGTCAAATTGGATAGAAACGCCCTTGAAAAGATCGTAATCGAACTTGACGCGGGTGGTGTACTTGTCATCAGCAGTTCTGTAAAACTTGGCAGTATCCTACTCCAATTAGCAAGGCGGGTAAAAGCGCTGGTGGTTTGCGCACGTGATTCTCTTCGAACTCGAAGATGTAGGCACCTGGGACGTGAGTAACAGCGGTACCCTGTTCAGTGTCTTGAACGGCAGTGGACAGCCCTGCGAAAAGCAGAGCCGTCAATCCTAGACGGACCATAATGAGTGTATGTAGTAGTATAAAAGAGTGACTTGTAAAGAATGACAGAAGGAATAAAGAGTGTGGAGCAGTCAAAGAGCGACAGGATACCAAAGCGAGTGGTTGAATACAAGACCTTGGCAGATCAACAGCGCTAAGACAACATTATATAGGCTACACGGAGTTTCCCATCCTGTATGGATTTATTGTACATGTCCAGATCAAGCAACCCTGTCTATGTACAGGAACATGTGATGGCCCAGCGATGAAAAAGCATAAGTTCCCTCGCTCTTATCAAGAGACCTACCAGATTAAAGTTGACGCAGGGAAGATCGGACTAGCTGATCGAATGAGAGTCGAGATGCCAGCCTTGGCGTTCAGGGGAACTGCAGGGATTAGCGTCGCAGTCGCGCGGGTTGAGCGATCGAATGGAGGAGTTTAGTCTGGGGAGCCAACCTGTTATCGAAGTGCTGGGACTCCACTGGTGATCCGTAATTTTAATGATATACAGTCTACCCCCTGTATTATTGTTAGTCTGTGACCTTCTTGCAGGGATCTCATAAAAAGTATATTTAAATGAATTTCTTTAAATTAACTTTAAATATATACGATTAATTATACAATAATCTTTACAATAAAAGCTATTTAAATATATATTTTAAAGTATTTATATAGCTATTTTAGAAGATTTTATCTATATTCTAGCTTCTTAAGGTGAGGCTGTCACGCCGTAACAAAAATACAGCCGCTGAACTGTATGCATGTATGTCGATTGATAATCCTTATTTTCGGATATTTGTGGCGTATCAAGCGATTTTCCCCGGGTAGGTTTCTTACTCATGTAAACAGTAAAGCTAATATAAATTTTCGTCGTACCCTGTAAGAACTCTATCTGGTGGAAATATGAACCAAATATGTAACTAGCGAATCGCAAATCCCCTAAGTCAAACAGTTTCAAGGTTTCATCGGTCTGTTGTTGAGTGTTTTCATTGCTATATTGGAGGTATTGGGTACTAGAAACACCGTCCAGGAGTAGTGAAGCATTGCGCTGGACTCCTATTATCGATACCCTGTATCCTCTGTGAAGACATGCTCTATCAAGCTCTGATGAGCTTTTCTAACAATGATGCCACGCCCAACTCCTTTTCCTCTTCATATCTCCTTCCAATGACCTGTACTCCAATATCGAGTCCCTGCATTGCTTCAGGATCGTAGAGTCCCCGTATCCACTCATCAATAGCATTGCGAGGCGCATAATCATGCAAATAACTATGGCGCGCTTCCTCAGTTGCAGCGACATAGATATCAGACAACGTTAAATCATTAGGCTTTCCGAATTTCGCGAACGGAAACGACATGGCTGTGTAGTCGAGAAAGTTCCAGATTTTGGCGTAGCCAGTCCACCGGCTTGACCTATGCGGAACAGCTGTATGAGGCGAAACAGGACTGATTATAACGTCGACACATGCTTCCTCGTCAGTTGCATTCCGCTTCTCGTTATAGATCTCCTGTGCTGCTGTCTTGCGGCGGTTGAGTTGCCAGTATTCATACACCGATAACGGTTTGGACGTGTTGACCAGCGCCTCGACGTGGGCAATCATCGGCTCGCTTGTAACAGCGACTTCAGTTTTGATATCCTCTCCACCATCTGCGCGGTAGAATTGGTCTTGAATTTCGATGCAGCTTGAATGATCTGCTGTACTCCACGGAATGACTTTATGCCCTACCTTTTCGAAGATCGCTACTGCACGGCGCACAGCTTCTTGGATTTCTGGATGAGGTCTCACGATACCGTCGTCAAGGATCACGCCAATGGTGAGTTTTCGCTTCTGTATCCCCTCAAACTCGTGTTGTCGCCATGGAATGAGGGCGACATTTGGGTCGAGCTTCCACGGTTCTGTAAGTCGACACTCCTTAGTCAGGGTGATGAGGTTAGAAAGCAGTGGACTCATGGGACCAATCGATGAAGGAACTTGAGACTGTCCCTCATGAGAGTTCGCTGCACCGGAGTATGAGAACCGGCCAGACGAAGGCTTCAGTCCGAAAAGACCGCATAAGTGACTTGGAACACGAATTGAGCCTCCAATATCAGTTGCCCAACCACCAAGTGATCCAGACATTCGCATCAGAATAGCCTCGCCACCTGATGAACCACCTAGCGAAAGCTCAGATCTACCAGGATATGTAGTCAGTCACCAGCAGGGTTGCAAATTTAGTTAGTTAGTTAAACTAATAACTAACTACCTAATTAGTTAGTTAATTTTTTTAACTAACTAAAGTTAACTACTAATTAGTATTAGTTGGTAAGTAAAAAAAATTAACTAACTATTAACTAATTACCTTAAAAAAAATTAGTTAGTTAATTTTAAAAGAGTAATTAACTAAAAGAAATTAATTATTAACTAACTAATAACTAATTAATATACTTTTAACTAATTAGTTAATTATTAATTTTCTTTAAATAATAAAATAAAATTATTAAAAAATTAACTAACTAAAATTGCAACCCTGGTCCCCAGAGAAGACTTTCAGTCTCGCCATACATGATGCTTTGAGGAATGACTGTCTTGGTTATAATGACTGCACCAAGCTTCTCGAGGATAGTCACCATGACGGCATTGTCGCCGGCGGGATTGAATGAGCGACCAACATAGCCTAGAGTTGTATCGACGCCTGCGATGTTGAATTGATCTTTTACTGAGACCGGAATGCCGTGAAGAGGGCCGATGAGCTTTTGGTGCTTTTTGAAGTACTCATCGAGATATTTCGCGCGTTCAAGTGCAGTTTCGAAAAGAGGTTCGCTGAGGCACTTTGTCTAAAGCATGTTAGTCATTGCCGCATATGCAGTTACTGCACGCCTACCTCTTTGTGTGAAGTAATGGCGCTGCGAGGAAGTCAGCAATGGGAATTGGTGTACAAGGCAGGAGGCTTACCTGCGAATTGTAATAGAGACCAGTTTCTCTGCTGTTATCTGTCCTGTCTTTAATTGTTCGAGAAGGGAAGAGATATCGGCATGTTCTGGTACAACGCTCTCGTCGCTCACAGCGGAAAGCTGAGCCTCGCAGCTATGGATGGCACCATCGCGATCCTCCCTTTTCTGCTTCACAGTAGTCTCCCAATACATGTCGTATAAGCAACTCCTGGATTAATGAATTGAAATTCACAGAAATTTATTAAGAAAATTCCCCAATATTTAAAATGCCTCGTTCAAAGGAAGAGTCGTCAAGAACCTAAGCTAGTGGTTCTAGGACCGGCAGTTGATTGTTTGATGATAGAGAGATAAGAGGGCCTCTCCGAACTCGGCACTGTATCCCCGAAAACGCCCCCGCACAGCACATTTCAAACCTGAGATGCATTATAATTCGCATTTCGCATTTGGTACAAAGCGGGAACTTTGCCAATCACTACCCCAATCTATCGTGACTGACAGTATCAATTACTTACATAGTCATAACAGACCTGAAGCGAACCTTTCCACTCTCCATCTTCTCAAAAGCCTCTCGGTGCTCAGTCGCGAAGTCAAACTTCTCAATGATACACTTGATGCCATGCGTACGCGCAAACGTGATAGCGTCCTCCGAATCCTGCCGATGTCCACTATTCCATCCATGCACACTGAGACCCTTCATGATCATGTGGACAGTGTTGAACTCAACTGGTCCAAGAGGTGAGAGAACAACTAATTTACCCAGAGGCGCAAGACCGGCAGTAAGAGGACTGACTGTCTCTGCATTCGGGGCCGTTGACAAGATCATGTTAGCGCCTCCAAGCTTCTGTAACGCCTGGCAGGGATCTTCTTGACTAGAGTCAATGTAATGATGGGCACCCAGCTTCATCGCAAAGTCCTTCTTCTCACTCCCTGCGCTCATGGCAACAACAGTGTATCCCATCTTGGAAGCGTACTGAAGTGCCAGATGACCTAGCCCTCCCAAGCCTTGGACGGCAACAAGTCCACCTTGGAGTACACCCATGTTACGAATAGCGTTGAAGACAGTGACTCCAGCGCAGAGGAGAGGAGCGACTTCAGCTGGGTCTGCGTCGGAAGGGATTCGAACAGCTGCTTCGGCGCGAAGCAAGACGTATTCGGCGTAACCACCATCCATGGTCACGCCGTTAATGACGCCGTTGTCACACAGTTGGAACAGTCCTGTTTGACAGGAGCGGCATATCCCGTCATGGCCTTATCACAACATCATCAGCCTACCATCATGCTGGTTTCGAGAGTGTAATGAGACTTACCGCCATGCCAGGCGCCACCAACACGTTCCCCAATCTTGAAGTTGGTAACGCCATCACCGACAGCAATGACGTCTCCAACGGCTTCATGGCCCGGTACACGAGGAAATAAATCTCCGAAACGACCTTGCTGCATCCACGAATCGGAGTGACAGACGCCGCATGCAAGGACTTTGACCAAGATGAAGCCTGGGTCAGGTTGCTGAAGTTCAACTTCTTTGATGGCAAGCTTGGAGCCACTTTCGTCGAAGGATGCGGCTTTGTAAGTTTTGGGGAGAGACATGTTTGCGAGAGAGATTTAAAGAGCTGAGATGGTACGCTGCGAGATGTTGGAGAGGATTGAAGCGTGTTATGATGAGACGCCGATATATGTGATCTTGCACTCTTATATACACGATTTCAACCTTTTCACTTGCTTTATAAGCTCGGATGGATTTCGTAATGACTCTGGGCTTCTGCGCCAAGAACGCCGTTCCAAGATGTGTTGTTGTGTAAGTGGAAGTGAGGTTGCGGCGTAGTAAGCGTTGAGAACCGAGATCGAGAACCGAGCACCGAGGAACACCAAAGCACTAACGATATGACAAGAATAAGTACCAAACTGATTGTCACATATACTCTGATCTTAGCATTGTTGTGTCCGTAGGCCTAGAAGACCTGCGATGTTTACATGCATTGAAATTACAGCATACCAGAAGGCTCTTCAATCCCACGCTCCTCCATAAGCCAGTCAAAGTTATCCAACGCACTGAAAGACGAAAAGTGGTCCCAACTACCAGCAAAATCGAATCCCTCAAACTCAGCTACTGGCTGAGTTACACTTGGATTATTTAGAATATGATCAAGGACCTTCTTTATCACACCTCGAACATTGTGCGTAACGGAACAATGTGTTTGAGACGGGCATGAAGTCTTGAGATAACCCAATAGAAGACTCAGTTGTTGGATGATTGAGGATCTAGAATATGTTTCACCGCCAATGATGTTATCATGTGGTGACATGGTCACTGGAATGGGCTCTATGAGTTCCATACACAAGACGGCTCCGGCGAGGGTAGCATATCCCATGATCTGGCTGTTGTCAGACTCGGACGAATTGAACTGGGGTGAAAGAAGGCCAACTTACTATCCATCGGCATTTACCTTGCAAAGCGGCCCATACATGCTTCTGAGCCCAGAAATCCAACGTCAAAACGACCATCTCGAAACTGGTTCGCAAAAGGTCATTTCTCGGATGACCGTGCTTGATGAACAATCGCTGGATGAGGAAAATATTGAGCAAATGGTCTAGTCTTATGAGCAGCTTTGGATACCCTATCTCAAGGTCTATTTCTGTTATGCCTTCTGGAGTAGGATCCCAGATAAGGTGCTGAGGGAGTTGCCTGTAGAGTTCAAGCTGTTTCGCTTTTAGATCCCTATTTGTGGACCAAGGATCAGCCGCCGAGCTGTTGACAGTGCTACTGGGTTTCGCTCACATGATATCTGTGATCCTGTAATCTCCGTCCTGAGCGAGTACAACTTCGAGGATCTTGTCTCTGAGCAGCGCAATCATCATGCGAACACGTAAAAGCGAGCTCGAGTAGATACCGCCATCTGTGCTCCATCCATCCTGATCAAGGCGTTGAGATTGCCTCTGGAAGGTATGTTTGTCCGACAGTAAGTCTGATTCTTTTAGGTCAAGTGGCGACTTGATAGAACAGAATCTGCGTGTAAGAAGAGGCGGTCTTCCAACAAAGGTTGCCAGAAACTTGTCAACTATGAAGATCTGACATCCGATACGCCTGCGGATCTCGGTAGGTACTGATGATATATTCGGTGATGTTGACTTGGCTCGATTGTCATGAAGACCGGAGAATGTTAACATTGCAACTGTTTCGGCATGAAACTTCCAGTATGGCAGACCTACACTGGTCAGAATTATCCGCAGATGAACAAGAGAGTTCTGGGAAACTTACTGGTCTCGCCATGCATCCACGCATGGAGGACAGATCGCCTGTACATCAGAAACAGCATAAGTGTACCAGAACTCCCGCCCATATTCGCAAGGGTTATACAAGAAGCGCAGTACTCGGTGCACTGGCGTATGATCTTCTTTGACTCTTCATTCGAAGTGGCTGATAACTCGCTCAGAGCTGTGTAGAGAAACATAACGCCAACAGTCTCCCAGCGTAGATTCTCCCCCGAGAAGCTTTCTATCCATGCAGCCGGGTCATCCTGGTCCTCCCTAAGCGTTTTTCGTGTGTTTATACATATTCTGCTCCCCATCTCACGGAGCTTTGCTATGTTACTTTTGTCGCGAAGATAAGACCCGAAGCTGTCCCAGGTACTGGTTATGAGTTTATCACCGATGCTTGCTAACCAGCCATCGTCAAGACTAACCTTGGGTCTAGGTCTAGATATAAGAGGCTTTTCGGGCAATGCTTGGAGGACTTTGACAGCGAGTTGGCTTGCTCCTTGATCCATATTCACCATTGTCTGTATCTCCGCCACTGATAGCGGAGCCGACATCGATGGTGAAAGAGGAGCTTCAATATCTACAACTGGAGGACCTTGCGCAGCCAAATTCGTCTCAGTCTCCTGATATGCCGCAGGAAAGCTGGTAGGTCCAAAGAAGCCCTGTGGAGGTCGAGCCGCAGGCGAACTCCATAGCCCATCATCAGGCCCGAAGTTTCGGGTATGTCGGGTTGAAGATTCGGCGGCCCCGGCGTTCAGAGCCGATACCCCGGACACTGGCTGCTGAGAGTGACCTGTGTCAGAGGGACGGTCAGGCGATGCATAGTAACACGCAGGTGCACCATTCGGCCGTTTCCTACAACGGCGACATATTGGATAACCGTGGTCGCACGCCACCTTTCGGCGCCGACATGGCTCGCATGCTTGCTTTTTGCCGTTACGCCGAGTAACGAGTGGACTAGACATGATGACGGTCTGAATTTGGCTCCTGCGCTGATTGGGAGCAGCTGTTGAGTGCCGAGATATTCTGTGAGTGTTGTTTGTAGGCTGGGGATTGAAGATGTCAGCAGATGGTGCTGACAGCCAAGACCGAGCTCCGAGGGCCGATACATGGGGGAAAGATCTCCAGGGCATTTTATCTACCTAGTGCTTATTCGAATCCCATTCTGTGTCCTGGTCCAGAAGCTTGGGTAGAAACGGACTAGCACACTGTTGTGTCGCATACATACATCCTTGTGTAGTCCAAGGCCGGGGTGAAAAACGCGAAAACTGCGCTGGTGTTGCTTCCGGTTGGCTTTCAGACTGGTGGTTGCTCACTTAAGACTGAGCCATGCAGATGTACGACAGAGGGACCAAGGCATGACTTTACGAAACAAAACACCGATTCATACAAAAAGTCAAATAATACATTAGCTATCCACCAAGCCTCATAAGGGTATTCGGATCAATCTCTTCCAAGTTCTCAGCGTGCAATATATCCTGATGTCTTCCATCCTATCCCCAATCTAGTTTATCTGATACAGAACTCAGAAGTTCTTTCCCTGTCAATTCCAGTATAACAGTCCGTAGGTTGCCCATTATCTTGTCCCGAATTTATCACCCAAGCTCAGGACCTTCCGTATTGCATTTCCAGAATGCAGTCAAATGTAGTATCAGGAGGGTATTCTTTGGAGATGATTTAATCCATGTCCAGATCTTGTCATCTGTCAGAGCGAGAATTGATTAAATCACATATATCCGCCCGTGATATGCGTCAACCAGCCTTTGACGCGTTTTGAGACTGGTGACGCGTCGTCTTCGCCGTCATCCTCGGCAGGTCGCTTCTTAGACTCTGGGGCTGACACTTGCTGATTTAATGCCTCATGGGCTGGAATTTCTTCACTCGGTATCTCTCGGCTTGGCTTCTGATGTTCTTTTGCCAAGGTACTCATGTCGCTGGCCGATGCGCTCTCGCCTTGGTCAGGCGCATGATCGAAATCGTATATGGGCTCATCTGACAATTCTGAGGATACGTCAGAGCTAAGTTCGATTATCGGCACGTGATCCTGTCGATCGCGAAGCTGGTATCTGCTGCCTTCATTCGAGGGGACCTTTTGCGGTTCACAAGCTGGTTGTTGTTGCTGGGGGAGAGAATACCGAGGTAATTCAGGTTCCTCTGGTTCTAAATAAGGTAATGACTGCTGTTGTGATTTTGGTTTCGGTTTTGGAAGTAAGCCCGCAAGGGTATGACGTCTGATTTCTTTGGTGGTCTCTCGCAGATGAGCGGCCAATTCACTGTGAGGGTCTAAATGCCAAAGAGTGCGCTCGATAGTGGCGCGCAGCATATGAAGATTCCCTTCCTCGTGAGCCGCGCGCTCAGCAGCGGTGAGCTTGGCCATGGCAGCTTGGGCTTCTCTTCTGGTGGAGGGTCGGTAGAGTGAGCTCATGAAGTGAGGGGACGGGACAGGGACAGGGACAGGTGGGGACACGTGTTTGTAGCGATTTAGGTGATGCCATGGGTATTTTGATTAGATTTCATGCAGTCTCGATTTCTGTTCTGAGTGAAGATATGAGGTATTGTCTTCTTGTCATGTCTTTTGAGGTTGAGGCTGGCGTGAATAGGGTTGGACGATCGGTAATATTAAGAGGTTGGTTTTATTTTTCAAGCGTCTCCACTCGGGGTCTTTTATTTATTATGCATGATGAGCTGTCCATGCTACTGGAGCCTGAAAAACCGCGTGGTAGCATTGGGTGGGCCCTGCTGATAGTGATAAACCAATCAACTTCAAGATGACGACATGAGATGACTCATCTTTGATTCGCGCTATGACGTCTTCAGCTTAGCTTGTCCATTGAGAGCACGATTACTAAGTGTTTCAGGTACCCACTAAGCTGTTTTTAGATCACCCAAGTCAGCCTCAGGGTAGCTTTATCTCTTTGGCCAGTATTTGCCAGCCTTTAAGATAGCTAGACAAGTCCTTTAGTTATATAACTGACAGGATGAGGTGATTCTGTTAAGTTTTAACTGTATAAAAGCCAGTCTAGTGCTGAAATACGCCAAAGAATGACACTAGAAGAAACCCGGTATAGTTATATAAGTTTGGTAACTTGTTGAGAATAATCCAGCCAAGCCTCATATCTGTCACTGTTCAATCCGCAAGCCTTCACAGTTTTCCCGATGGGTATCTCAGATGTACCCGGTGCGACTCACATCATCTACCCATAACATATAAAGATATACGAGGTCAAATGTGCACTCAATTGAATAGACCTATCACTCATCTAAAGTTATCAACCCTACATCAGTTCCTGTCGCTTGCTTTATCGCATAAGACACTAAATCCAACGTATCCTTCGGAACAAACAGCTCATCCGTGGTACCAATGACCTTATCGAAATGAGCCAAATAATCTTCCGGGCCCGTCGCGCGAGAATGTCCAGGTACTGTAGCCAACGTCGTTCTCGCCGCTCTTCCACCACCAACACTAAACAGCTCTCCGGACGTCGGACACTCCTCGCTGCACAATGCCACGACAAAATCCGCCACAAGATGAGGTTGGAAATATTCCCTTGTGATTCTCTTAATGACAGGCGATAGATCTGACATGCGAGATGCTGCGGACGGTAAAATGCCGTTCATCTTGATCCCATGCTTGGGACTCATGCGCCCGAGATCACGAGTCAAGCCAAAGGTAGCGCCTTTGCTTGAAACATAGCCACCGTCGCCGCCTGCTCCCATACCGATGAGACTGTCAGACGAAGTATTGACTATTCTCCCATATCCTTGCTTCTCCATAGTAGGGTATACGGCACTGATAAGCATAACGGTACCTAGCGCAGCAATCTCCCATGTCCGTCGGAAGGATTCGACGTTGACATTGTCGTGCGCGCTAGCTTCACCAGCAGTGCCCGCATTGTTAACAAGGATGTGAATAGTTCCGTATGCCGCTAGAGTGTCTTGCACAAGTTGATGGACTTCGCTCTGTACGGAGATATCATGGCCGTCTGCGATGGCTTCTCCTCCTTTTGCCTTTATCTCGTCAACGACAGCTTGCGCGCGAGATATAGTGCCGCGTTGGCCGCTTAGAGAGCCACCATAGTCATTGACGACTACCTTGGCACCGTATGATGCCAGTAGAAGAGCATACTCTCTACCAAGGCCGCCTCCTGCGCCCTGCGAAGAGAATCGTCAGTGTGATACAAAGCACTGTCAAACGTGTAAACCTACAGTTACGATGGCAACGCGGCCTTGAAGGGATGCTAATTTTGGTTGGGACATGGTAAATGTTGAAGAGCGTGAGTTGTTAGTCGAAACTCCGGAGATTAATTGAATGACAATCTGTCAACCATGTCTGATGGACTTGTTCTATAACCCTGACTTCCCCGCACTTTGGCGCTGATTATTCAGTGACGGATAGCGTATCGTTGAGTCAATATGCCGCTAAGTCTCGGGTTTAGGGGACCTCGGTGGCTTGAGAGTCAGCAGGCGAGTCAGTGGACTGAATCGCCCGGTGGACCCCATCTGGCCAAGAATAGTTTGAGACCGGGCTTGATAGATACGCCACTTATTGATGTGAAATAATCTGGGGAACAGACGAACTAAACATAGTCATTTATCGATGCGTAAAGGGTGTCACGAATGAAGAATTTGTCTCAAGATGACCGACTTCAACACCATGTTCGAAGATACGAGATTGACAGCTTACTTGATCCTTTTGAGATGTAAGCCAGCTTACTGTACAGAAGAAGAGGTATCGTTCCACTGACAGGCATGGAATAGACTATGTAATACCCAGAACCAGATTGCGAGCCCTGATATCGCGACTTCTCGGGAAGAAAGAGCCAACGCTCCAGCATATGCTTGCCAATGCTACGATACGGTGGTGAGCAGACATCACCTACATTTGAGCATTTTACAAGGCTAAATTGTGTGCAGGCTGTCAAGTACTTTGTCTGTGCACCAGTTCAGAGCTATCACATCAAGCCAATGCGATGCAAAGGCTTTGCTGAAGGACTGCCCGACTTTACTAGAAGAGAAAGCCACGGCCGAAACGGTAACATGACTGATAGCCCAGGCTCGTCCATATTCTGACAAACATAGATCATCGGAGAAGACTATCGAGGGCACTACGTGACCAAATATCCCAACCCGACGCATATCATATTTTACGTATATGGAGGCGGTTTTGTCAGCGGTTCGCCAGCATCTGTGACGCCATACCTGCTGCAATTGAGCATAGAGCTACAAGCCCGGGGGTTACAAGCTGACATGTTTGTCGCGGAGTACGACCTCGCCCCAGAGAATCCTTACCCGGGTGCTCTTGGGCAAGTCGTATCGGCATATAGATACATCGCTAGCCAGGGCAAACCCATCATTCTGGCTGGTGACTCTGCCGGAGGGAACTTGTGTCTTGCACTGCTTCGACATTTGGTCAAGCCTCACCCGAGTATTCCACCACTCATACAGACTCAGGGAGAAACTGGACGTGTTATGGCAACTTGCTTGAACAGCCCGTGGGTCAACCTACAGAATAACGGAGAGTCATACCGCCAGAATGCCAGTCGGGATTGCTTGGATAAGGGAGCTCTTGATCGTTGGAGAAAAGCATATCTAGATGGAAAGCCACTAGATGAATATGCCAATCCTATCGATTGTGTGGATGGTTGGAAGGAGATTCTACCACAAAATACACTGCTGGTTACCGGCGACCTCGATCTCTTTGTCGCTGACATACAGAAGCTTGCCCAGAACGTCATTAAATTAAGTCCCCCATCCCGTCCTTTCCATGATGTTGAAACTGACCTTATGTAGAGCAACTATAGTAACCTTGAAGTACATATCGCACCTAAGAAAGGACATGTCTGGAATCTGGTTGACTTTGGTGGTACGCAACCTGGGCTACCAGCGGCCCGAGGTGAACGGGAGGAAGATCATGTATATGCCGGCATTCACTTACAGGCTGACTGGATTGTTGACCGATGTGGAGTTTGAGGTGAGGAAGAGGAGTCTATCTTCTATTGGTCTATTGGAATCGGATGTATTTTGAGGAATTTGGTGCAATAATCGAAATGGATTAAGTATTGATGTAGTGGGCGTGGAATTTACTCTTCAAAGATGCTGTCTGTCGAAAGCTGAAGGTATTGTAATCTTATTGTCTGGGATTTCTGATGTCGTAGCACATGGAAGCGACTGATCTTCTCAGTCCAAGTCTGTTGATATCTGTTGTTTCACGTTGTATAGGACTTGAAGTGTCTTTAAGCTGTCAATATTATAGAAACAACTTGGAGTTTGAATAGACAGCTAGGCAACGAGCTGGAGTCGGAATGATGTTTAAAACAAATACTCATTCTGAACAGCATACTAAATATCTAATTACCAGTACAAGGAGCATCCAAAGCAGCTAGAAACTAGAACATATCTCAACGAGCATGAGATCCTTCCTATGCAGTCTTGTCATCAGACCCTGTAGTCTCGCCCAATGAAGTTTTGTGAAAATGACGTGGCTTGACCTTCGCAGCGTAGAGATCATCGAGCTCCGCAGTAGTTCGGTTCTTCGTCTCAGGAAGCCAAACCCAACACCCAGCAAACCCGATAAGAGTGGTAGCACCAAAAATGAAGCCAACTTTACCGCCAAGGTTACCAGCATCTGGGTTGAACATGTATGGGAACACGAAACCCACTAGCCATTGTACGATACAGAGCACAATGTTGGAAAGACCCTGGGTTCGTGAGCGAAGACGCCATGTTGGGATCTCTGCCACGACGGTCCAGGCCACTGTACCCAAGGTGATTTGGTAGACAAAGCCCTACAAGTATGATGTTAGAATGGCGATGTCGTGAGAAAGTGAGGAAGTTTCGCTTACCCAGACAAACATGAAAGCAATGGTGACGAGGTTCGTAGACCGGCTACCAGGCAAAGAAGCTCCTCCAGCAATGAACAATGTGATCGCGCATATCAACTGTCCCCACACAATAAGAGGCCGGCGACCAACAACAGTCAACAGAGGCCAAGACAGGATGTTGGCAACAAACATGCTGCAGTTGTTCAGCATGCTCAGCAAGAAAGACATCTGCGCACCGAAGCCAGCCAGTTGATAGTAATACGACTGATAGCCGAGAACAAAGATGATGCCACTGAGGTACTGGCAGCCGTAGATAAACATACTGATAAGTGTGCGCTGTCTATCAGGCTTTTGAAAGCAGGATGCGTAGGAGACGGATGATGTCTGAGAGCGGTAGTCATGTTCATGCTGAACCGTTTGCTCAATGACTGCTAGAATAGCCTTCTTATCGATGTCCTTTGAAGAGCCGTGGAGACGATCGAGGGATTTGACGGCAGCTTCTCGGCGTCCGGCTCGGACCAGCCAAACAGGTGATTCGGGGCAGAGCCAGACGGTTGGAAGAACAATAGCCGGGATGATCCATTGACATACGAATGGGACGATATAAGAGTTGGCGTCATTTCGGGGACCAAGCTTATACATGATTCCAGTGAACAACAGAGTACCGCAGAACTGGATAAAATTGGTCATGGCTGTAAGCCAACCTCGTAGTTTTAGAGGAGCAACCTCTGAAGCGTACAAGGGGCCAATGATAAGCCATGCACCGATGGACAGACCATTGATGGCTTTTCCTGCTGTGAGAATAGGAAGAGAGCCGTCGTGAGTCGAGTGGTATTGAACGCCTACTCCAACGATAGAAATAGCGCAGAAGATCATGTTGGTATATCGTCGTCCGATCTTATCAGCTAACCATCCTGTAATGGCAGCTCCAAGAACAGCTGCAAGTTGAGATACGCCGCTATAAAGGCTCTGCCAAGTAGCAGGAATGATATAAATTGTCGTATCGCCTTGCGCAAGAGTAGTGCCATAGTCTTCCCTGTGAGACTGTCAGTTTGAGTACTCATGACAACAGATACAAGGCTACTGACCGAAACTTGGGAATTGCGAGCAGATTGCCCGCAATGATACCGTCTATACCATAGCCAAATACAACAAGCTGAACGTATAAAATCCAGAGAGTGCTTCGCCAAAAGACCCGAACGCTCTGGGCGAAGCTGAGGGTCTTTTCATAGGCGATTTGGTTGGCGGCGGCTTCAGCATTGTCCTCTGCCTGCTGGATCTCAAGATGTTCAGCAGTAGTCATTGACGTAGCTTCCTTCTTCGAATCCATGACAAGTTATCCGTAAAAGAGTATGAAAGAAGAGATCTTGATTCCTGTAGAAGCAAGTTCTATGGGAACGAGAGAAGTGAAGAATTCGTTATTGTCAAGGGGTTTTGTAGTTCAAGACAACGCCACAATATGAACTCGCCCTGTAGATGATGGTGCTAGTGGTCAGCGTATGGTTGGTTACCAAAGATCGAAAGCTACCAGCATCAACCCCATGGGGAAGCGTCTTGGTCATCCTCCACAGGCCACGATAGGGAACAGTTCCCGTGTGGAGATGTTGACTCGACTGAAGAGTCAGCACGCGGGGTTGAGGCTTCTAACCGCACTAGCTCCAGAGTCATGGGCTAGCTTAGTCTGGGGTATGGAGTCAACATTGGCGGTTGTGAACGCGGGGCCAGTAGCCGAAGCTCCGAGATTGTCAATCATTGTAGCATTGCATGCCAAGACTCTGTGCTTTATTTCTTTGCGGTTCGTCGCAGACTGGGCCATTTTGTCTCTTCATATTCATCCTTGTGTTCCCTGGTCGATTCACTCAACCACCAAGATGACAGTCTCAAACGGAAACAGCTATTCTACAACTTTCGACAACCGTGTTGGCGGTACCCCCATTACCCGTGACGATGACGATCCTTATAAGGTGTCTGAACATATCCTTTGCGCCCCAAGAAAGCTCCGAGTCGGATGTATAGGAGCTGGAGCCTCTGGAATCATGATGTGTTATAAAAAAGAGAAAGAATTTGGAGATTCAATTGATCTAGTGGTTTATGAAAGTGAGTAAAACCCAGCCCAAAGGATTGGCTAATTGAGTATGGTCTAATCTCCTCAGGATATCCCAAGCCTGGTGGTGTCTGGTACGCCAACAAGTACCCTGGTTGCCGCTGCGACGTTCCTTCACCAGCGTATCAATACCCATTCCACCCAAAAGCCGATTGGTCCAAGTATTATTCTCCCGCGGCAGAGATCCAGTCCTATTACGAGTCATTTGCACGAGGGAAAGGCTATGTGGATAACTATATCAAGCTCTCTCATCGAGTCGATAAAGCGACATGGGATGAGCCTAATGGGCAGTGGGTGCTGACTGTCACCGACACGACTAATGGCGAGGAACGAACGTTCGAAGACCGAGTCGACTTTTTGATCGCCAATATCGGCATCTTGAATACTTGGAAGTGGCCCGACATTCCTAACCGCGAGGCATTCCGTGGACACATGACCCATTCAGCCGACTACGATACCAACCTTGATCTGCAAGGCAAGACTGTCATTGTCATTGGGTCCGGCGCCTCTGCCATCCAGATTGTTCCAGCTATAAGGACTACGGCAAAGAAGGTCATCTCGTTCTATCGCACGCCGCAATGGATTGGGCCTGGTTTGGCTATGGATGGCTACACGGACTCTGAGGGACGAAACTTTCACTGTGAGTGAGGCGAGACTTATTAATAAGCGCATCTAACAAGACTTGAGATACCGACGAGCAGAAGAAACAGTTCGCGGAAGATCCAAAGGCATACTTGGAGCACCGAAAGGCAATGGAGACAAAGATCAACGCGAGCTTTCGACACAACATTGCTGATCACCCAAGCCAGAAGATGGCTCGCGATGTGAGCATATCCATAAGACCCCTCTCGAAGACTACAATGTTCTGACATGTATCTACAGTTTGTCGCTCAGAGAATGGCCAAGATCTTGAAGAAAGACGAGAAGTTGACTCAACGACTAATCCCAACATTCCCAATGGGATGTCGTCGCCTCGGTCCAGCTGAAGGATTCCTCGAGTCATTCCACGAGGACAACGTGGAGCTGGCCGAGGGTGAAATCGAGTCTTTTACTGAAGGCGGACTGCGCGTTACCGATGGAACAGAGTACAAAGCAGACGTCATCATATGCGCGACCGGATTCAACGTCAGCTTCAAGCCGCACTTTCCTGTCATTGGCCGCGATGATGTGTCGCTTGGTGAAGCCTGGAAGGATGATCCAGCGGCGTGTCTTGCGCTTGCTGCCAGTGGCTTTCCCAATTTCATGTGTAAGTTACTTCACCTTGAGGATGATATTCGGTACTGATTGATATGTAGTGGGTTCCTTGGGACCAAATTGTCCTGCGGGCCATGGATCATTCATCACTGTGTTAGAAGCAGCGCAGAATTACATCTGCAAGATAATTAGGAAGATCCAAACGGAGAATATCCTCACCATGGATGTCAAGCCTGAGGTTGTAGACGAGTATAACGAACATGTGCATGAGTGGTTGAAGCGGACGTAAGTGAAAACCCATACCACAGAGGTTCAGGTTTGCTAACACTCAAGCTACAGTGTCTGGGCTGCTGGCTGTCGTTCATGGTACAACCAAGGTCGGCCGAATGGCAAGATCACGGCGCAGTATCCGGGATCTCTTGTCCATTGGCGGTTGATGCTTGAGAACCCGCGCTATGAGCACTATAACATTCAGTACAGAAGTCGTAATAGGTTTGAGTTTATGGGCAATGGCTTCACATTACCAGAAGTGGATGGTGGAGATTTGGCATGGTATCTGGACCCAGAGTACATAGCAAAGCCTCTTTTCTCAGATTAATTACAGATAGCTATGTCATTCGTGTTAAAACTATTGTATTCAGGTAGTATTGCTCCTCCATTGTGGATACCGATTAAAAAACTCCTTATCCAACTTCCAATTGTTCAAATCCAGTATCTTGGAAACGAGTTGCTGCGGGTCATGTACCAGGTCAGATTCAGACGTTGAGATTTCGACTGTGAGATATTTCCCCACGTCAGCAGAAACATCATACACACGTTCTGGATCTGACATTGACATTTGAACAAGTCCTTCTCTTATCGCAGGCCTGTAAACTGTCAGCGAAGGGTCTAGTGTGTACAAAGCCTTACTTACCATGCTATAAGATCAGCTGCCATGGGGTGATGCACGACGAGCTGCAAGGGCGTAGGTCGAAGCCAAGATGGCAAGCTATGGTAGGCATCTTCACTACGAAGAATCTGCCACTGTTACGCGTTAACGATAATTCAAAACATGTAAGTGGGATGCATACCCTCAATAATAGATACAAAACCCAATACGTAGCGAGATATTCTGAAGTCCGACGTGCTTTCCGTACGGGCTCCAGATAAGCCTTCAGATCAGTCGACAGCGAGTTTTGTTTATTATCAACAAGAAAGTCAATCAGTACTGGTGGTCCGATAGACTCTGGGTTTTGACTCGCGCGCTGTATCATGTCATGCAAGAACACGTCTTTGGCGAGTGATGAAAACATGAGCATGGACATGTTTGGGCGGAAGGCGGGGAGGTTATGCTTCATGCATGCGTCGAATAACTCTGTGAAGCCGTCAAGAGGATCTGGGGTACGCTGCTTTCCATGCTGGGAGGATGAACTGTCTTCAGCTTCTGGGAACTGATCCATGCCGTCATTTTCTCGAAGTAGATGACTCGGGCTGCTTATCCATCTCATGGTCGTGGCGGTTTCAGATTCATCAGCGTGATGCACTCGAGGTGTCTCTATTTGTGTTGAGTCGATCGTGGAGAAGTGATCCAGGTCTTTGTTCTGGAGTGTGAGGGATTGCGAGTGAGTAAGTTCGGCGGTGGCTCTGTCGCTGTCATCGGAATGATCCGTGTTGGCCAGATGAAAGCCGTCACCGAGAATCGCATCCATGGCATCACCCTCTGTGTTTAGTAGTTGGGAGCCATCGTGTATATCCAATGTCGTACAATGAATCAGGTCGCCAGGTAGATCGTGTCTTGATGAAGCATCATGAAGCATGAGACCGTCCAGATCCGATAGTCCTGTCGCTTCCAAATGATCATCCATTGTCACGGCTGCTGGCTCTGCAGTAGGACGCCCTTGAGCGGTGTCGTTGAAGCTTGAAGACCTCGCTGCAAATGACTGTGCGGAAGCATCCCGTTCGTTATTGCTGTCGTAGCTAGGCGTTGGACTACCATCGGATGGGATCAATTGAACATTGAGTATCGAGTTTAGTCTTAGGTCGCGTTGACGTTGCAGTATGTTCTCCATCTCGTCCCAGAGACCGCGCATTTGTTGGAGCTGTCAACTCGATTAGCCACTTCACTTGGGGCAAAATGAATGAGACAGGAGACCAACCTCATCTTGTAATTGCAGGTTCTGGGCAGCAAGTTGAGATGCCTCAGTCTTGCCAGCTGATTTGAGAAGTGATATCTGAGCCTCTAGTCCTTCGATGTATTGCTTCTGCCGCTTCCGATGCTGTCTTTGCGCATTCCTGTCTGTTTGGCGCTTCTTTGCGCGTCGCGATTCAGCGTCGGCGGTCATATTCAGGGTCTCGTTTGCGCCAAGCGATTGCATCGATCGGATTGACTGAGTAGTAGAATAAAAAGTCCACAGACTTCTATTTGTGATATAGATAGTAATTATGGTGTAAGGCCGTTACATGTAATTATAGCAATGGATGTGATGGAAACAAGAGAAAGATTATTTGCCATCGGACCCCTTCCCCCTCTTTGAGCTTCAGACCATGTTCCCTGAAATAGTTAGACTGACGGGGTCTTGTAAGCCCCGGAATCGATCTCGACCCCGCAGATCCCCCAGCTTTCAGATAAGCTAGCCCCTTATGCCTTGGAGAAGAGGTCGACCTTAACCAGTGCATTTTGACAATGATGCTTGGTATCTCAAAGATCGCGGATGACCGAGTGTGAAGCTTGAAAAGCAATTTGCGAAGGGACTTTCTTATACAAATTCTTCTGCTTATTTCACCGCGTTTCTAGGATTATATTGGACTGACGTGTACCTAAACTGCCCATCGAGGTTGCACCTTGCTAGATCAACGTGTAACGCCGCCTCGTGTAAGAAATAATGAGGATATTTTTTCTTTCCATTGACGAAGTCTACAGTGGCAAGTTTAATACCCAACACGGCCAGGTTTTGATGGCAAGAAGCATGTCGAGCCGTATCACCATTGATCTCAGTTAACCTCGCCAAAGCCCGAGTTATCACCCCCTTCCTTTCCAGGTCACGATTTGTCTTGGTAAGACTTATGAAATGTATCAGAGGTGATTCTCAGATCGCCTCAAAGATGGAATGGAATTGATCGAACGAGGTCTTATCGAAGTCAATTGTTGGGCGGTACCCCACGTTGTACTCTCAACTCATTTCCCAGCCTAACCCCAATGGTTTTAGTGGTGCGACATAACCGAGGGTTCAAGCTGACTCGACTGACTGACTCGACAGTATTCCCCGCATTCAAGTGTCATTATTCCCTGCATGCTTTCCCCTCAGCAATCCTACTTTCGGCTATGTACCGTCAGTCCGGGTCAGATGACGCCGAGTATACTACTGAATCATGATATGAAGATAATGAAAAAGGCTTGGTCTAGCTGGGAAATTTGCCATTCGTCTACTGCACGTCTATTGAACTAGACCATCTCTGATTATATTCTGTTCCTTTCATCATGACTATCTCGCAAAGCAATAACGAGAGCAATGGCACTCAGCCACCAGCAATCCCAACCACACAAAGATATGGCCATCATCCACTTCACGATAAGTCACAAAGACCATTGAAGGTCATAGTTGTGGGCGCAGGACCCTCAGGAATTGCAGCTTTGATCGAGTTGAAGAAACTCCCGCACGTTGAGTTTTTATGCTTCGAGAAGAATGCTGATGTTGGAGGGACATGGCTTGAGACGAGATACCCTGGAGCAGCGTGTGATGTCGCAAGCCACGCTTATCAGTATTCGTTTGACTACAAGACGGATTGGTCCCGACAGTAAGAGACGACGAGTTAAAATCCCATCGATCTTTCTAATAATGGCAATAGCTTTTCCCCTGCTGAGGAAATTGGCGAGTACTTCATCTCAGTAGCCAAGAAGCACGATCTATACAACAAAATCACCTTCAACTCCCGCGTGATTGGCGCCGAGTGGGACGAGAATACCGGGCTTTGGCGGGTTCAAGTTACGCGCGACATCTCGCCTGAGAGTGATGCTGTCATTGAAGACCATCATGCTCATGTTTTCATCAACGCGGGTGGTATCTTGAATGACTGGAAATGGCCTGATATCGAGGGCTTGCACAGCTTCAAAGGGAGATTGATACATACAGCTGCTTGGGTAAGATGAGATACTGCCTTATTCAAGCGATTGGCTAGCCATTGATTAACCATGATTAGGACCCCGAAATCGATCTGAAAGGCGCGTCTGTCGGTATTATCGGATCTGGCGCAAGCAGCATACAGGTGGTCCCCACGATACAGCCATTATGCGACAAAATCGACGTATATGTGCGATCACCCACATATATCCTACCTACAGTTGGTTTTGGCATAGAATCTTCTGACTTCAATGCACCATGTACGATATCACAATACGGCCGAGACGTTCATACTGACTGTTTTAGATACTGCGGCGGATATTGAGCGGTTGAATAACGACCCGGAGCACTACAGGCTGTTCAGAAAACAGATTGAACAACAGATGAACGAGAACTTTGCTGCTAGCATTAAAGACTCGGAAGCGCAGGAGAAAGGCAGACAGGTATGCTGATATGCGCACAGCTGGGAGATCCTTGTTAACCATGATGTAGTGGGCAGAAAAGATGATGAGCTCAGCGATTGCGTCCCCGGAGCTTAGAGAGAAGCTCATTCCAAGGTATGTCATTCCCTCATTCCCCAACCATTCCTTACTGACGACCCTGTGCAATAGTTGGGAGCTCGGATGCCGACGACTTACTCCCAGCTTGCCATACCTCAAAGCCATCCAGGAGCCCAACGTAAACGTCATCAGAACAGGCATTCGCAGAATAACAGAGAAGGGAATCGAGACGGATGATGGTGAGGTCCATGAGATCGACGTTCTTATCTGTGCAACTGGGTTCAACACCTCGTTCTCTTCCAGATTCAACATCGTCGGTCGAAATGGCGTGAGTCTGCGTACTATGTGGAAAGCTCGAGGTCCAGAGGCCTACCTTGGAATGGCCATCGCAGGACTACCGAATTACTTCAGTAAGTTGCAATAAATCACACATCTTGCGAGATATACTGACGATTTTTAGCTTTGCTGGGACCCAACTGTCCCATCGCCAATGGGTCTCTCATTCCTTGTATCGAGTCAAGGTGCGTCTACTCTCTTTCAACCGTAAAAAGTTCAAGACTGACGGTAGTTTCAACAGCGCCAAGTACATAATGCAAGCGATTACCAAGATCCAAACAGACCAGATACGCTCACTGGATGTGAAGCAACCGATCCAAGACGCATTTAATGACTATGTTCAAGAAGTTCACAAAGACCTAGTTTGGACAGGATCTTGCCAAAGCTGGTGTATGAACTTCTACCCAACCAACTAACGATCTAAGCTGATTCATGATCTGTAGACAAGGACCGAAACTCAGGCCGAGTTATTGCAGTCTGGCCAGGGTCAAGTATTCATTTCATGGAGATGATAGCTCATCCGCGATGGGAAGACTTCAAAATTGAATACATAAACGTGCGTAACGTGATCTGTTGGGTAACTAAGGCTAACAACAGGGCCAGTCGAACCCTTTTTCGTTTATGGGTAATGGCATCTCTCAGCGCGAGGCAAAGGGCGAAGATCTGACATTCTGTGAGTAACTTGACTTTCAACCAAGCGGACGTTGGCTTACACTTGAAGATCTCGACGATATGGTACAGGGCACGAAGGTTTGATCGGATAGGGTGCAGGAAGCTTGCTCTCAAAAGCGTTAGGCAGTGTTGGGATCGTTACAGCGCCTGCTTCTTAGATATGTATGAAAGGGCAATGGGCCCTTCGTAAACTAGATAAAGACTGATGAGGTCGCGGTATTTACTTATTGTGAGGTTGATATGTCTGTATTTGCCATCCTGTGTTCTTAGAAAGCCCTTGAAACTCCCTGAGTTTGGTGACTTTCGTCGCACATGTCTCCCGGTCGGCTTCAGGGTTCGAGTCAGCTTGTTTTGTCATAACAACCCGGCCCCAGGGTATAAGTGTCTGAGACTTCTCCAATTTCACATGCTCCTAGCCGCCTCAGAGAGGAGCGCTATCTTTCTTGCGTAGATCACCATGTCGCCTCAAAGCCCCGAGAAAGCATTCAGCAATGGTGTTGCTGTGATCACAGGAGCTGGAGGAGGGTTGGGCTCCGGCCTCGCACGTCATATTGCCTCCTTCGGAATGACCGTCATTATCGCCGACATCGATCTCAAACGTGCCGAGGAAGTCGCTTCTGGTATCAAAGCCGCAAATGGAAAAGCCGAGGCAAAGGCCGTCGACGTATCGCGGCCAAACGAGTTGGATGCACTCGCTGAATACGTTCACAATCGTTACGGAGATGTTCAACTGCTTATCAACAACGCGGCGATTGAGACTCTGGGTCCATTGTGGGAGTTATCTTCCACGCGCTGGGAGACTACCTTGAACGTCAACATTCACGGTGTTATACATGGTGTTCGGGCCTTTCTACCTTATATGATCGCTTCAGGAAAGGAAAGCTGGATCGCCAACGTTTCGAGCGTCGGGGCATTCACCACTATCCCAGGCCAGTCAGCATATGCCGTAACAAAGCATGCCGTTCAAGCTTTCACTGAGTCATTGCGTGTGGAACTGGTGTCTCGAAAGGCACCAATACATGTGAGCTCTGTCATTCCGGGACTGTTGAATACTGGTATCTTCGACCGTGCTCAGCACGATGACTCAAAGGTTGATCCGGCTTGGGAGAAACATCGAAAGTCAATGGCTGCGTTGGCACGGGAGAAGGGGATGGGCATCGATGAAGCGAGTGGTATCATCGTGGAACAGGTCGCAGCTGGGAAGCTCTGGGTTTGTACCCATCCAGCTATCATGACTGAGATTTTGCAACAGAGGGTTCAGTACTATGAGGAGCAGGGAGAGCCCAATGTTCCACCAGTTTAAAGAGAGCACTCATCAAAACAGAAACTGTATTGGTTATCGCGGGATCGAAACATCTGGAGTGATTGTAGAACTGTGAGCAAGTGTACACGAGTCTGTAGTCTTGGGAATAGCTTCAGAAGGAAGACCTTAACCTTGAGAAGGCCGTTACGATTCATACCAACCTACTTGGTAGGATAATACCAGATGGCCTTTTCCAGCTTGAGAATATTCATAGCACAGTGATAGGTATAGAAGGATAATAATTGAATGTATGTTATAAGCCATAATCTACAGTCTGGCCCTCTGCGTCTCCATCCCTTCCTTCCAGGAATTCTTCAGCACTCGACGCAGGATCTTGCCCGAAGCACTCTTCGGAATCTGATCTACAAACTCAACACCCCCAGTCAAGCGTTTGTGCTTCGCCTTCCTCGCCGCAACAAACTCCTGTAACTCCCGCACAACATCAGGTCCGCCCAGGATCCCGCTTGCAATGACTACAAAGGCTCTCGGCTTTTCGCCAGAGTAGTCATCAGGGATGCCAATTATGGCAGCATCTTTGACCTTGGGATGGCCGTGAAGGAGATCTTCTAGCTCAGCTGGAGCTACTGCATGTCCACGTACCTAAATTATCGAAGTCAGCTTAGTTAACCTTGAATGGAAGAAATGAGATTGACTTTGATCATCTCTTTGATGCGGTCATGGATGGTGATGAATCCTTCGTTGTCGATAGAGCCAAGATCACCGGTCTTGAAGAATCCATCTTCTAGATACGATGCCGCAGTTTCTTCCGGTCGTTCCAAGTACCCCATCGTGACTTGAGGGCCCTTTGCCCATATCTGCCAGGCAAAGGTCAGCGTTGATCATACGTACTTCGATATGAAGTTTCTCACCTCTCCAACATTTCCAGCTGGTACATCCTCTCCTGTATCGGGGTCTACAACACGTATTTTGGTACCTGCAACCAACTTGCCAACCTTCGAGGCATTGCTCCAGGTGCTCAAATCTGGCGGAGTCACCGTCAAGCAAGAAGTAGTTTCTGTCATTCCCCAGGCTTGCCGGACGGCAACAGTCGGGAACCTTCTCGCAAGCTGAGCGATTACTTGATCGGCTAATGGGGCCGCGCCAGTATTGAATTGTTTGACAAACGATAAGTCATACCCTTGGGCGGACTTGTCATTCAACAACCGGATCAACAGAGCTAGTTGAGTCAGTTCATGGTCCCTTTTGACTGACGGGAAGGTTAACTTACGAGGTACGAGCCATAGCTCATCGCATCTGAACCTCACAATTACCTCCATCATCTGCTTCATGTCAAACTTTGCCATCACAACCATCTGCTGCTCGAGAACAATGGGTAGGTGAAGTAAGTGGACCAAACCGGTGACTAATCATGTCAGTCAAGGATATCTTGATTGCCTGATTGACTTACTATGGTAAAAGGGCAGAACACCCAATACTGTGCGATTTCTGTTGGGAGGGGTAAGGGCGCTGATCTGACGGATTTGACTGATGACGTTCGCGTGAGATATCTGGACCTGGTGACCACCGAGATAAGAATCAACTTATCGCCTCGTCTGGGAGGGTTTATTGGCTAGAGCCGAAGCGCCCGACTTACAGCTTTAGGCTTTCCAGTAGTGCCGGAGCTCCAAGAAAGAAATGCACATGGCGACGCTTCGTTGTATTTAGGCTCCCAAGATTTCGTGTAGGATGGAGTGTCGAGTGACTCTCCTCGTTGACGAAGACCTTGAAGGCTGTTTATCTCATGCTTGGGTCCATCTAATCTTAGAATACTCTTTTCTGGTATTCCAATTGCTTTGCAAGCGGCTGTAACTTGATCAACGGCGCCCTCGTCACAAAACACAAGCGACGTCTCCGAAGTTCCGAAGAAGTAGGCCAGATCATCTCGCATAGAGCCAGGTGGCAATAGCGTAACTACAGGACCCAGTCGACTCGAAGCTAACATTGCAGCAGGATACCAAATGGAATTCTGCCCAACAATTGCAATCTTTTGCCCAGGTCTGACATCATATTCTCGATGAAGAATTGTAGAGACGGTGATGGCAATGGACTTTAGGTCATGAAATGACAGGAATTCGCCCGTGGCGCTGTCATGAAATCCGCGAGTCTGTGATAGTACTGGATCCGCTGATGGAGATTGGCCTAATTCGATCTCATCACCCTCGAAGATCCATTGCCATATAGAGGGGTTCCCAATTACTGGCCATAATAAGTTAGCGTTTATCAGCGGTTTCCTTAGGGTGACCTACGGGGTTCTAATTGCGGCCCAGAAAAAGACATTGCCGACAGATAGGAAATAAACAACTACAGTCAATATTTTCCAATACCTCCTATCAGCATCAAGTTTTATTGCCTTTTCGGTAGGTAGTGTATTGTGGATAATTTCTGTATGATATGGCATTCTATGGCCCTTTGACTCGGGTGGAGAATACTGACTCAGCCAAGCTGACTCGATGCATGACTACGTGCACTGGTTATGCTAGCTCGGACCGAGAGCGGGGTATCTGTTATGATTTCGAGCGCTGTTGATCTCTTGATTTAGAATATTTCATCTTTAACCACCTGCGAAGGCAATAAAAGTCATAACCGGTCTTATAACTCGGTAGAAGCATCGGTGTTCAGGTACCCTGGCATACGCCTTCTCATTATCCATTTCCACATCACCTCTGCAAAATGGAAGCTTCACCAATAACTGTGGCTGTTGTTCATACTCCATACTGGAATATTTCAGATGCCGCTTGCCTGAGAAATGGATCGCAAAACGTCTTCATACCTGCATTTCTCTACCTCCGAACCTCCGACATTGAGAAGACCTGTTCTCCACCACGTACATCGCATCGCTCTCGAGAACGAAAGAGGAAATACACTCACAGAACTCATCGCGACTCATCCAAGCAACCTCTGCATCAGTCTTCCCACGACTCAGAAGCGGAGCATTCAAACCCATCTCCCTGTTCAGTGGACTCCAGTGATTCAACTGGCGAGCATGATAGAGATCCTTCAAATATTCTCTATGAATTGAACATGACGGAACATGAGCGGTTACTACTCAATGATCTCGAGAATGAGATACGGCAAGATGAGTATTACGGTTCGGCTCGATCAACTCCAGATTATACAGGCGTATCTTCCAAGAAAAGAAAGCATGACGGCGAGGCCTTAAGAGTGAGGGAACGGAAGTCGCCAGAAGAGGAGAAGGACGAATATGAGCGGTGGGTAATGGGTTCTTGGGATAATTTGTTCTCAAGAGCATCTATATATCCTGAGTGACACATGAAGGCAGCATGCGAAGCTTGCGTTCTGAAGTTTTATTCAAGTGACATAACAGTGAGTCAGCTTCTCCTCTTGTCTACAGCCTAGCTAACGTGACGAGTAGCCATTTCCCAACAGGCCTAATAATCCGCGGGGATCCCCGTCGCAGCCCGACACGCCCTTCTCATTCAGTCAATCACCCCGATCATTCAAGATGTGGAGAGCGAACACAAAGTCGTGCCTTTACCCGCCAAGATTGAAATAAAAACTGGGACAACTCCCTTGGCTCGAGACTACCATTCTTGAAGGCTGGAAAACTATGTCTCACCATAGTGACTGTTGGGATGAGCTGTTGAAGTGTTTGCGCGAATTGGAGGAAAGGATGAAGAAGAGACATCGCGAGACTCGTGAGGGACTGAAACAATTGGATAAGATTCACGGGAGGGTCGTTCTCGCGGATGAATGGGGCGTTGTTGAGGGGGCAGCTGATGGTGGGCAGCTGTCATGAAGGAAGTCTTTGAGCTGGGAGGCTTGTAGTTTACGAAAGCAAACACTAGATTCCCAGTTAGATTTATTGTCAAATTTTTCTATGAATTTTGACTCTTGGATCCGCATGATCGGTGATGTTTCGTGTAGGAAGCTTCTGATCAGGCGTGAAAGTGGATAAATAGCGCTCGTGGGCAACAGTCCCTCCTATTGGTTTGCTTCTGTCTGCTTCTCTTGGCCACAATTCGATTCCGTCTGTAAACAGATCACAGAACAGACTCTAGCAGGAAACCGATAAGTAGTCCAAGCTGGGACGAACCAGTATGTCCATGTACTCTCGGGCCTTGAGAGCGGAGGTCTAGTTATGCTTTCTGTTCTTCTCACTGGAACTGACTCCATAAGCAACAGCAGAGCCTTCAATAAGCACATACGACCATACCTATCAGAGAACTCGGGATCCCGTCCGCTCTCCCATAGATAAGCTGGTAAGGGGCGGATTAGTAGTTGGGTCGGTGACGACCAGCGAATCCCCGCTGTTGTATGTCTTTTTTGGTGTTTTATCACATTCCTTTTTTACCAATGGTCTCGTTTGATCCAACGTTGAGGTCCTTTATCGATGGTGCACGGTACCAGCTCGAGAGCAGATATGGAGCCCGCGTGACTTTCGACATAGTAACTATTGTCTTTAAGACCATCCAAAAATCACAAGAATCTTCAGCAGTCTGTTGAATTTAATGTGAGCTTGAGGTTATCTCCATATCACCGAAAGGTTAATCGCAGCAATGGGCAAAAGTGATCAGTTTACAGCCAGCTACTGAGAGATAAATGGCAGTTCATGTTGATCTCTCTACATAAACGAGCTAACCTCGGAACCACAAGTAGGGCAAGAGGAAGACAGAGACTGCAAATTTTAGAGGCCGATGCCGCAAGGACGATAGACGTCCCGCCAGGGACAAAGAGAACGATGTCGCAGGCCGGGTAAAGGTCGGCGATGGGCAACGATCGAACTCTATCACTAACTCCATTGAGGTCACATTGCCGGCAAGAGCATAATTCTGGGGTAAATGCAGCCAAGCTTAAACCCAAATTAGAAAGGCGGAGGTGGAGAAGACTGGGGAGATGGACTGTCTAATTGTGAACCTGGTAAATCCATCCCCCCTGAAAAGTCGGGGAAGCCAATGTCAGGCGACAAGACAGACCCCACAGTCCCAGTGACTTGATAAAAGGCCCGAATATTCTCGACTTTTCCTGTAAAAGTAACGCTTTTGCCGAGTTTCCTGCCCATTTCAAAGCATTGCGTAGAAGCTAGAGACCAAGATCCATTATTCAGAATCATCAGAATCACCATGTTATTTGCTAAGATCACCGATGGTGTTGGGACAAGTGACCAGACGAGCCGATGTGTTTGCCGATGAGCGGGGGATTAATGACCGAGTCGTGTTGTTTTCATATGCAGTAGCCTGAGATTGGAGTATATAAAGAGTGCAGATCCTCAAGGTAACTGCAGAATGTCCAGGCATCGAGACAAGTAAACCCAACCGCAATGTTTCCGACTTCTGTGTCTTGTTTTGTGGCCCTTTCATTGCTGAGCCAGGGTCTACTAGCTCAGAGTCAACCGGATAATATCATCACTGATGATACTTACTTCTACGGTCAATCGCCAGCGGTTTATCCTACACGTGAGTTCCCTCTCTACAAGAACTTCACATGAGCCAGACTGATTTCTTGATAAGCGGAACAGGTAGACACCGGATCATGGGCTGCCGCTGTAGCCAAGGCCAAGAACTTGGTATCCCAGTTAACTCTTGAAGAAAAGGTCAACTTGACAGCTGGAGGCCAGACAACTACCGGTTGTTCGGGCTTCATCCCCGGCATTCCTCGTGTTGGCTTCCCTGGACTGTGCTTAGCAGATGCTGGTAATGGCGTCCGAAACACCGATTATGTGAGCTCGTTTCCTTCAGGAATTCATGTCGGCGCAAGCTGGAATCCAGAATTGACTTACAGCCGGAGCTACTACATGGGTGCCGAGGCCAAAGCAAAAGGCGTCAATATTCTGCTTGGTCCAGTATTTGGGCCTCTGGGGCGAGTAGTTGAAGGCGGTCGCAATTGGGAAGGCTTTTCCAATGATCCGTACCTTGCAGGTAGGCTGGGACATGAAGCTGTCACTGGTATCCAGGACGCAGGAGTTGTTGCTTGTGGTAAGCATTTCCTAGCTCAAGAGCAAGAGACACATAGACTTGCCGCATCTGTCACTGGGGCCGAAGCTATTTCATCGAACCTCGATGACAAGACACTCCATGAGTTATACCTTTGGTAAGTACACAGCACCTTGGCTGCTGGAGGGACTTTACTGACGCCCGAACAGGCCCTTCGCCGATGCGGTCCATGCAGGGCTCGCCAGTGTGATGTGTAGCTACAACAGAGCGAACAATTCACATGCCTGCCAAAACTCCAAGCTTCTCAACGGCCTTCTCAAGGGCGAACTGGGCTTCCAGGGTTTTGTTGTCTCAGACTGGGGAGCGCAACAATCTGGTATGACATCGGCATTGGCTGGCCTGGATGTTGCGATGCCCAGCTCGATATTGTGGGGTGCCAACCTGACCCTTGGTGTGAATAATGGAACTATTCCTGAATCACAAGTCGACAATATGGTTACAAGGTATGAACATAACCTGACTCGGTTGACTTGTGTCTTCTCACTGACAATCGCGTAGAATTCTTGCAACTTGGTACCAGTTGAATCAGGACCAAGACACTGAAGCTCCTGGTCACGGGCTGGCTGCCAATCTTTGGGCCCCTCACCCGGTAGTCGACGCTCGTAACGCGAGCTCCAAGCCTACACTTTGGGATGGTGCCGTCGAAGGCCACGTTCTGGTCAAGAACACTAACAATGCACTGCCACTCAAGTCCGACATGAAGCTCGTCTCTTTGTTTGGGTATTCCCACAAAGCCCCAGACAAGAACACCCCAGAGCCCGCCCAAGCCATGTTCTTCCCTTGGTCTGTCGGTGTTCAGTCCGCAAACCTTACCGAGTTGAACACTGGTTTTCTTGGAAACCTGAGCCTCACATACTCAGCCATTGCACCCAACGGAACCATCATTTCAGGTGGAGGTTCTGGCGCTAACGCATGGAGTTCGTTCAGCTCACCCTTTGATGCATTCGTTTCTCGAGCGAGAAAAGACGGCACTGCTCTTTTCTGGGATTTCGAAAGCTGGGATCCTGTCGTCAATCCTACTTCTGAAGCTTGCATAGTTGCTGGTAATGCATGGGCCAGCGAAGGTTGGGACAGACCTGCTACCTATGATGCTTATACTGATGAGCTCATCAATAACGTTGCCGACAAGTGCGCCAACACAATTGTTATTCTTCACAACGCTGGAACGCGTCTGGTTGACGGTTTCATCAGCCACCCCAACGTCACCGCTGTTATCTTCGCACATCTTCCGGGTCAGGACAGTGGAGATGCTTTTGTGTCGTTGCTTTACGGCGACGAGAACCCATCAGGTCGTCTCCCGTACACTGTTGCTCGGAACGAGACGGACTATGGTGGCTTGCTGAAGCCAGACATGACTCTTGCCCCAGACCAGTACCAATACTTCCCTCAATCCAACTTTGCGGAAGGTGTTTTCATTGATTACCGACACTTTGATGCCAAGAACATCACGCCTCGCTTCGAGTTCGGCTTTGGCTTGAGCTACACAACTTTCGAGTATACCGATCTTCAAATCTCCAATTCCCAGGCCCAGGTTCAGGAATACCCCACTGGTGCTCTGACCGAGGGAGGACGTTCAGATTTGTGGGATGTAGTTGCTACAGTGACAGCAAGCGTCAGCAATACCGGGGCTGTTGACGGCAAAGAGGTTGCACAACTGTACATTGGTATTCCCGGTGATGCTCCTGTGAGACAGCTTCGTGGGTTTACGAAGCCATCTATCAAGGCTGGAGAGACTGTTGGCGTGACATTTGAGCTCACACGTCGGGACTTGAGTGTTTGGGATGTTAGTGCGCAGGAGTGGCAACTTCAGCAGGGTAACTACTCTATCTCTGTCGGACGAAGTAGCCGAGATCTACCTTTACAGGGAACCCTTTGCATTGGGTTATGATTCCTTAAAGAATGCGATATAGATGTAGTTATTTAAGTCTATATCTCTAATACTTGGTATCATGAATTACTCGGGTCTGTCTCACTTTATACTGTGTGTTCGGTATGATACCTGGACTGCAAATGGCCGTAACTCTTGGTATGTTTTATAATTTCTTTAATAAGTGCGGAAGGGTCTATCAAGTATGGCACTTGAAGAAAGGCTTAAACCTATATTTATGCTCTCTAAACCAACACCTAAACATCACGGTTATTTTAAAGCAGCGTGGATAAAGAGGGAATTCTGAAATTCAGTGTAACAGCAAGACTAATTCCTTCATCTAGTTCTAATACCTACTGCCAAACTACAGTCTAATTCCCCACAACTCTCTTGCGCGTTCTAAGCCCTGCTAGACAGTTGATACCTTTGGTTTCTTACTCCTCCTCCAGAAGCTTCTCAAGTTCAGCCTCGACCTTCTCAGCTCGTGCCAAGTAGCGATCAGCCAACGCCTGCGCAGCCTTCTTCTCCTCATTTGCCTGCTTCAACAGCTCCTTGAGTCGCTTGTTGAGCAGCTCAAGAGAAGCAATCTCAGCCTTACCACCATTGTTCTTATTGACAGTGGGTGCAGCCGTCATAGCCTTAGCGTTGCGACGGAAGCTCCCAAGGGTGAAGGAAAGGGATTTGGCAAGATTCTCCCACTGCTCGGGATACTCAACCTCACCTTTGTCGCACTCCTCGAGACGCCAGACAGGAGAGAGAAGCTCAGCGAGCTCAATATCGGATTCGGTGATCTTGTTCGCGTTCGGGAGAGGGCCGGACTCTTCGTGCTTGTTGTGATAGCGAAGGAGTTGTCGCGCTCGTAGGCGAGTGTTTTGTTCGGACGTTGCCCAGGCCATTATGGATGACTGACAGTAAAAGCGAATTGTTTTATTTGTTGAGTTGGTGTTTTGTGTTTGAGATAATGTGATGTCTCGAGTAGAGTTGTCTTTAGAGTTGATGGTAGATAAAAGAGAAAGTTAGATGCCGAGGAGGGAGTTGCGTATAAATAGTTAGAAATTGTTCCTTCGAGCTTGCACGGCCTCACTTTGAAGTCAGATGTTCCTCAAAGCTCACCTCAGACTCTTTGCATGTTCAGAAGGCTAACATGAGCTGTGGCAGTGTTCTATGGCCGGTTCCGTGCACTGAATCCTTTGTAACATTTCTAATGTTCACCAGGCTCATATTGTCCTTTGTCCCAAGTTAAGGCGACATGGTTCGAACACGCATGAACGCTAGGATTGGGCAAGCAGGTCTAGGCCTTTTACTCGGCAGTTCAAAGGACAGTACCTAGAGAACAAAGAGAACATTTACCTTTCCAAGGACCCATGAACACGCCACTTCCACTACGTTCAAGCTATTTTAGATGACAGGAGTGAAGTTTGGTGAGAGACATGCTGAAATGATGAACAGAATAGGCACGATGAACATTGGCAGCGACATATGTCAACACTCTTTGTTATCACCATTTTTTCC
Organism: Fusarium hostae; assembly: GCA_002234235.1. NCBI lineage: Eukaryota > Fungi > Ascomycota > Sordariomycetes > Hypocreales > Nectriaceae > Fusarium > Fusarium hostae. The sequence goes on along the minus strand of NJCR01000426.1, from coordinate 27,911 downwards.
AACAACGACAAGCTCCGCGGTTTGGCAACCCATATTTCACCACAACCCAAAAACTAAAAGTATTATAACAAGTATTGCATCTATGTGTGTATTCTTAATTTCCTAGTCTGCAATAGCAAGAGGCATTAATTGAAACGTCAGAACCTGCTAGTGCTTTTTGTAGGTGGCCTTCAATATCGTTAGCCTCTGGATTTCTCCCCAATCTCGACAAACTTTCGTGAAGACCGTGCAGTGCCCACACATTATTAGGGTGCCTCAAAGCTCGAGGGAGGTCATCGTTGAGTCCCAAGTCTGTCTTATAAACCTCAACTGCCTGCTCGAGGTATCCCTGCTCCATCAGCAAGGCACCATATGCATGGCGGGTAGGCTGCATCCATCCCCAGGGTTCGTCGTAAGGAAGGTTATCCTCCCGAAGAATAGCCTCACGAAGGTGCTCAAAGGCGACATCGTAATTCTTTCGCCGGTATTCCAGTTCACCATCGAGCATAGCCTCAGCCACTCGAAGAATATCCAGACACTTGTTGTTGAAAAGAGTGCGTGAGGATGGAACTCTCTTTAGGGATTCATGGAAAAGCCCTCGATGGTGTTCTGATTCTGATACTCTCCCAGTAGCAGCAAAAGCTACACTCTTCGCATACAAGATGATTGACGTGGTCATACAGTATAATCCCTGGTCTTCCGGTAGCTTCATATCAATCAGGTCCTGCCATCTTCCGAACCTGACCAAGATATGGGCACGGAGGCTCAGAAACGCTTCGAGCCAGTCAGCCATAGGAGGAGACTCGATTTGAAGAAGATCCTTTGGGATAGTAGACTCTAACTGAATAGCAGTGTCGATGCAAACTTTGAACTGCCCCGCAAGCATAGCGGCATAAACTCGAAAATGAAGATCGTGGCACCGATATAGAGAATAAAAGTTCAGGGGTCCGGCTTTAGATAGATATTTATCATCAGCTTTGATCGCCTCTGAGTTTGAGTCAATGGCTGCTTGGTAATGTCCACAGAGCACGTCCAGGTGAGTTGGCATGTGATGTAAATGTCCTCCGTCAGGTACGAGCCCACGAAGGTGGTTGGCTGTTGGAAGAGCAGCTTCAGGTGTAGGAGACATTTCCATCAGATGGATATACATGTGGAGTAAGCCCGGATGCTTTAAAGATCCATTGAGCTTCAGGCCATTATCAAGCAATGACTTGATCTTTAGTGTGTGAGCTCCGGCAATAGGTTCTCCTGTTTTTAAATCCCAGAGATTCCATGGGTTCAAGTTCATCAAGGCATCTGCATATAGCGTGATAACATCCAAATCATCCGGAAAATCCCTATGCACCAGTTCCATTGCATCGGCAAAACCCTGGTTCCAAGAAGAGCAATGATCCGAGGGTCTCTCTTGTGGATAACGGTGCTGAAGTGCTTTGATAAGGGCTTGCTCAACTGGGGTGCAGGCCGACATCTTAGCCATGGCCGTACGGGCGGCATTGTGGCCACGCCGAACTGCATCGGTCAGATCTTTGTTATCGAAGAACGACCATGGCTTGTTATAGTTTGGCCCTAGGCTATACGCCAACCCCCAGTAGGCCATTGCGCAGTCAGGGTCGGAGATAGCGGCTTGCTCGAAGCAAAAGACAGACTCCTCATGATTAAATGCATATGCCCATATTAGTCCACGGTCGAACCAAGTCTGACTTTCGGGGGAAGTAGTCGAGATGATTCGCTTGTACAAGCCAAGATCGAAAGGATATATAGATGACATTTCAAATAGTGGCAATCTCCCAGGTAGATAGGGCCAGACCTACAGTGGTAACAATAAGCAATATTAAAAGCTGCTTTCCTCAAGATGAGTCATTTTCCTTTTTGCTAAGTATTCCCCTCATTGAGTCACGGGACCAATCACGAGCTTCATCCGGCCTCCCAGACCGGAAATAGAGTGGGTATACGAGGTGTCAGCCGGATTGCTTTGTTCACGGTGAAGACTGTGTAATCATTGAAAACTAGGAGCGAGCTCAACTAAAACTAAAGACTATTTAAATCCTGCCATCTGTACCTAATACACCACCCCGTACAGAAACCCTTGCCCTAGGTGTTCGAAAATTCGTCGTCCATAGTAATCCATCAATTTGAGACGTTGTATTCTGTCCTGGCCAAATTCCCTCACAGGCTCATCCAAGTGCCAATTAAGGACCTTGTACCCCTCTCGCTCAACAATACTAAAGTCTGGCTGTAAATTATAAAAGATCACAAGGCAAAAAGGTGGCCCTCTCTGTTTCAGCTTCTTCTTCATCAAATATCTTGATCCCACTTTAGCCAGTATCTCCGCAAGCGACAAAATTAGCACGTATACCAGTGACCTTTATGTCAATATCCCAGGCTTCTTTAGGATCAGAGAATCTGTCGTCCGCGAGTCTCCAGTGCTGGCAACGCTCTTTGATCGGGCAGGCGGCAGCATTCGGGTGACGAAGAGTGAATTCCCAGCGGGGATATTCGGCTGGAAACAAAATCGTTGTACGGAGAAAGCTTTTAGAACAGGCTCTTTCGCCTACAGGAGGTCCTCCAACTTGAACAAATCTGGAGTCAAGTTTTGGGGACGTGACTGCGTAGTCTGTGGGGTCTATCAGTAAAGAAGCCTTACTTGGGCGAGGCTGAGGCTGTCCTGCCGCTTGGTTGTACTGCTCTGCTTCTCTATCGTTCTGAACCCGAGCTGCTAGAGAAGCTTGTGCGTGGAGAACATCGTCTAAATCTTTAGTAAGGGCATATTCACGTGCTCGAACCTGGGCCAACTGCGTCCTAATGATGGTCTCGCGATCAGTGAGATAGTCCATAGTGTTGACGAGAGGTAAGTAGACTCTGGGTTAGGCGGGATGGGATGCTGTTGGTAGAGCCGGCGGTGGTTGGTAAAGTACAGATACTCTTCTATTTTACCTGCTGTTGAGGGTAGAATTGTGTTGTCTTGAAAGGAGGGTTGTGACTACTGTAATCTCTAGTGTAAGTGTGTTGCTATGTAGGCTTATATGCTCCAAGGTAGGATAGAAATAAGTTTTTATAGAAGGGTGTTTCAGTGTTCTAAGTTCTATGACAGTGTATGCGAAAGAATAAAAGACTAGGTTGAAAACAGGAGTTGTTCTGATGGGTAATGAACTAGTCTATCCTTGAGGCACCCGTGTTCATCGGGACAGTAACCCGAAGAGAATATTGTGGAGGAGCAGAGGTAGTGTAATCTCTTGTTCACTGTAATGTTCCGGTCAAGTTTCACTTCCCTTCCTTGTCCTTGCGGATTCGCCTTCAGATGACGGGATTGAACAGATAGCACGAAGCTCAGCAGACCAGGCATATGGACCACCTACCAAAGCTAAAGTAAAGATTAAGCATTATATTATGCCTCCTCTTATATCTCGCTGTAACTGTAGATGGGCATACTGACATTGTGGTGCGTACGCAGGCCTCCCAAGTTTGTGCTACTGCATACCATAGACAACTTATGTGAACTCGGTAGGGAAGCCAATCCCGATGGTTGCCACAAGCGCTCCAGTCACTCCTTGTAATGCGCTTCTATTTCTCTCAAGCTGGCACCATCAAGTAAAGGAAAAGCTTTAAGTAGTGACTGTAACTTCAACTGTAACACCCCAAAAATTGCATATTGAGGAGGAATTTCCCCAGTATCGAGAGATTGAATCCCATCTCCCATTTTGAATCCCATCCCACGGGAAGGTAGGGTCTTCAGGGAAAGGCGGATACCTGTAAGGCCATCTGAGGGAGATTTGGTCGCTATCAAGATCACAGAAGCATGGCAAAGTGGGTAGCGACTCCACAGGGTTATTGTTTTTACTAACTACGATGACCAAAAGAACCAGTACATCAAAGATCTTGAAGGTCTAGCAGCTACAGGGTCCATTCGATCGACATTCCCAACCCTCATATCCATTGCGACCAAGCTGCCGCTTCTGGTCTTCAAAGAAACAGCCGCTGCAGCGCAACGGATCAGAGACTACTCTTCCGAGGCCTTCGCACGCTACAAAAGAGACTTTGCAAACAATCCTGTAGTAGCTAAGGCTATGTTGTTCAGAAAGCTTTTTGAAGCTGGTGAAGTTGGCCTATCAGATGATGAGATTTGCGCTGAGGTATAGGCGTATATTGTCGCCGGCTCTGACACTACTGTAACGACATTGATGTACCTCATATACTCCGTCTGCCGTCATGGCGATGTTCGTCAGAAGCTGGTCAAGGAGCTCTTGGAACTGCCTGACGACTTTGGCCATAGTGACCTGCGCGAGCTTCCGCACCTGAACAACGTTATTGATGAGACGCTTCGGCTGTATGCAGCAGTCCCTTCAGCTCTTCCTCGGGCCGTGCCCACTGGGGGTGCTCAGCTGGCAGGCTACTTCTTCCCTGGTGACACTGTTGTTTCAACGCAAGCCTGGACTTTACATCGCGACCCACACGTATTTCCAGACCCAGAAACTTGGGACCCGTCACGTTGGGAGAAGGGGAGCAAGCTGATGCACGATGTAGTCATGCCTTTCGGTGGAGGTTCAAGAGGTATATATCTTGCATGCAGGTTGTTTCCCAGTTTGTGCTAATATTTTCTAAGTCTGTATTGGCAAGCATCTTGCACGAATGGAGCTTCGTTTGGCTGCCGCAAGATTCTTCCGCGCTTTTCCAAATGCCAGTGTTTCATCAATCGAGGGAATGTCAGAAGAGGATATGGAGCTGCGTGCGTACTTTCTTTTGACGCCAAAAGGAGGACGGTGTCTGATTCAGCTGGAATAAAGATTGGCCAATTCCAATTTCTCGGTAAGTATTTCGGACCGTGCAAGGATTCCAAACAGTTGGAGGCAGCGGTGGACTTGAAAGAAGGGTTAAGGACTGCAAGTGAGGTTACCAAAAACAAAGGTATCAGGGTGGCCCGAGGCGCAGCCTCCCAAACGGAGGCGGCCAAGCATCTATGGCTCTGATGAAACGTCCGAGATGAACGTACCTACAAAGCGCGCCAAGATAAACCTAGACATAATAGGCGACACTTCTTCAGCATCATAACTGCGGGAGACAATAATGTGGCTGGCTATTAACATCGAGGTGGCAGTGCTGGTATAGCTTTCCTATCTATATTAAGTGTAAAAATCATTACCAGCTTAAATACTGTCTTGCTTAATGGCAGAAAGATAGAACCTCCTAAAGACCCTTTTAATATAAGACTTTGTGGTGTGAGAGAATTAGTTGGTTGGCAATACAGGGTATTCCCGATAAGCTGATAGGAAGTACTTTGGCCACGACTGGGTTGATGTGTATAAACAGGTATTTCTTAGCAGTTTCCTTCCAAGAGTCCGTGCGCCCCCAAGAATTTATCTGAAGAAAATAATACTGGGCCGTCCTTCATACATAGCGATTATAAGGTATAAGTAGTTATATTTAAAAGTGAAAATTCCATTTATTATTAATTTCGATACCTTGAAGTCCGACCATTGACTTTGTTCCGACATCGTACTTGCAGACGGGAACGTAATGTATCTCATTCGTTTATCGGACGGGAACATCCGCATGCAAAACATCCCAGCCCATAATGCGGTAAATATTGCTTGAGCCTCCAAAAGATATTGATAAGAACTATATCCTTGGTCCAGTACATTCTGCAGCTCTCACAGTTGAATTGAGTGTCTACGATGACTTATGCTGTCGCTGCAAAGTCATTTGAGAAACTCCCTTTTGTTACCAACAACAAAGACAAATAAAGCTGTGCCGAATTGTCAAAGGCGAGCCCGTGCAGTAGGTTCCATCGACTTCAATTCCTTAGTCAGATCCGTCCATCTTATCATTTCACAGCCTAGCTTCCCAATCACTTCGCAATCTTGACCCCATCCACAGCTCAAAGAGCCCAAATTCGATTTATTTTTAGTCACTTCCGTTCAACCGCGAAAAGCAATACAGCCACCTCGTGACCGCTGAAGCCCCAGAAATGAATGTTTCAGGTCCCCTCTCTCCCACATTACGCATTGACACGACCGTCAGCTTAGTTGGGTATTTAGCGATTGGTCAAATCATCTCGCAATGTAGGCCAATCCATCAACTGATGTTCAGCATGACTCGTGGAGGATGAAACGCTAGCTCTTTGGGACGTGATGCAGGGGTATGCTGTATTGGGAAGTCATGGAAATTGTAAACGTCGAGAAAGAAGAAACGATAGATCCACTAGGCGTTGTTTCTTCTCCACAAATGTTGACAGGAATTAAAATGACCTGAACATTGTAGCTAGATAGTTGTAACAAAGAAGAGAGAAATGTGATATAATCCTGGGAGTAAAATAAACCAAGCTGTAAAGAAATCACCAACGCCATTATCCTGAGACGACCAAGTCCTTTCCACAACTAGACAAAAGCAACGCTTTCTTCTGCCATCACGGTCAAAGTCAACCCTTAATATCATTTCTGCCCCGCAAGGATGTGACCAATGCTCGATACGAGTGTGCCAAGGGCGCATCTGGCAGCTGTATGATATGATTGACATTGCAGTCTGTACTATGCATGCCTTGACCCGTTTCGTTTTGTTTCGTTTCCTCTTCTATTTAACTCTCAACATGCCTCGTTCTCACAGCCACTAATGAAGATGTTGTTCATTCTTTACAGCCAAAACGCATCTCAATTCGCTGCTTATATACTCCCTCTTTGCTGCTTCAGCCCTTGCGGCACCAAACGCTTCAACAAAGAAAGCATGTGAAGAAATCTCAAAAGCCATTCCAGGCCGTTTATCACTTCTGTTCACTATCAACTTCAACATTCAATCATCAGGATACTGGTCCACAGCTTTACGTCTGCCAAGTCAGCTAAAGATGTTTCAACCGCTGTTACGATCTTGAACAAGTATCCTGATGTCAAGTTCGCTGCAAAGTCCGGTGGACATGATCCTAATCTTACTCATGCCACTGCTGGCGACGGAGTTCTCATCTCATTGAATGAGGTGGTTGGCGCTACTTATGATGCTGATAAGAAGCTTGCGTATGTCAAGCCTGGTGGGGAGTGGAATGATGTTATTTCGCAGCTCAACAAGGATGGTGTTGCTATCGCCGGAGGTCGCCTTGGTATGTCTTGTGAGCTGAGAGTGTCTACCGAATGGCTTGGCCTCTTGCAGATGCTGCGCACCTGTTTCGGGGCGCGAACATCGTCCGCTCCATTGAGGATTGCACAACTGGATTAGACGCTGAAAATAATAGAACATCATTGAAAGTCTATCACTGTTTATGAAATGCATAGAGCTTGTAGTACGGTTTAGGAGGGCAATAATGTAGCTTTAGAAGAAAAGAAACCATCTTGACCAATTTCTTTTAGACCATTTCATGATCTTCATGGGACAACGTCTCGTGAGCCAAACAACCCTCTTCCCTCATTGGGTCCAAGCTGGCCAGCCTCTCCTCATACACCCCCATGAAATCCTGACAAGACCTCTTCAGTTGTACGTTTGGGAATGAAGGGGCTTCAAATTCCAAAATTTCATCAATGTCCCTGGTAATCTTCTCAATATCATTGACCGCAGCAATCATTTTCCGCGTTGCGATGCCTAGAATATCCAACTTGTTGAGAGCTTCTACAGCTTGTCTGTACCCTATTTCATGCTCACGTCTGTGTTTTGAGGGAGCCCTTTTCATGCTCGGCGTAGCTTCTGGCATTCTGGCGCTACAGGTTGTCAGTCAGGTCCAAGGGGCATCGGTATGTGATCTCACACTAGAAGGAGAAACAGTTTTAGACATGTCACCTGCATCCGCAGATCTGGCATAAGATCGGTTGGATCTTGGTTCAGAAGGGCTGTAAGCGTGGCAGGTGAGATCGGTTGGTTCAGAGGCTGAAACGGGGTTATGCTTGTCAGCTTCAGCTTCTTATTCAAGCTGGTGCACGGAGAAGAGGGGGTCGATGCCCTCTTTCGAGTTAAAGCGACTGCCGACATTGCACAGATGCAGACAGCTAGTGAGTCAATTCACTCAATGGAGTATTCAATCCTTACTTATAATTCGTATCCTAACGTCAAACTGAACTTAGGGCTGATGGTTACACGAGTAGGCTATCTCAATACCCTGCGTTCTTGTCTCCGCATGTCGTGGAGAAAACATCAGGATGGTCTGAAGCAAGTCAGACTAGCGAGATCTGGGTGGTCCGTAGCGGCTGGCCGTTTACGGGCCGCAGCTCCAAAGGAAAGAAAACATGTTCTTGGGGAAAATTGCTGATGCTCATTGGGAGATGCCAGTGGATTGAGACAGTGCCAAGTAAGCATAACTACTCTAGACTTGACACACTCAGTGGGCTCTCCAACCTCATGGCACTGAGCACTACATCATGGACGATTCAAAGAATGAGACTTGTGTCGCATGAGATTGCGGGTGGTTCTGGTATTGGAAGATTCTAGCGAATGACGACAGTCCATCTAACTGAACTGTGTGTTGTCACTACATATGTAGCTACGGTGCAAGTATGCAGTTTTATCGCGTTTTCTCCTCGATATGTCGATTCTTAAAAGTGATGAGATGTGTCTCAGATGAACGATCAATGGATATCCTCTGCAAACTGAGATTAAAGCTTGTCCACAAGCATGTCAAGGAAGCCAGCCACTAGCCAAGACGTTATGCCTCACCGGATTAAGCAAGACATGCATTGCACTATGGGGGCCTCACGAAGGCAGCTTCTACGATGTAGCGTCCAGCGAATGACCGATGTGGGTAGTACATCTACCAGACAGAGAAATAGCCTGATTACACGGTGCGTACTTCGGAGAAGAAAGAAACCGGGACTAGGAATATGAGCGTACTCGTCAGCGCGGAATATGTCTCAGGGCGCGGGGTTGTAAGACACAGCTGAACTGCGAGACCAGGATTCTTCATTTTAGTAATACTATTCCCTCCAGTGGCTGGCTGGCCAGTGGCGGTGAGGAGAAGTGGCTGGACTGGGGTTGCTCGGCATCATGAGTTGCCGATGCAGTTGGGTTACACGAGGCTGAGTGATTTCTCCATGAGACGCTCGGTGACGTGCGAGATAACCGTCATACAGCAATCCTGTCCATAATGATACTCAGTACAAAATCCGGTTAGATATGTATCACGTTACACACGGGTCTCCCCAGCAGGTACTGAGATAAGCCATGTGCAATAGTCTCTCTTCATTAATTCTGCTACGCAAGAAGGTCTCACGTACCCAGATCTTGGAGCGATAGCAGCCAGTTGGCTGATGCATTTGACCTGTTGCTGCTTTTGTATCTAACAAAAAACTATTTCTGAACAATACTACCGCAATACCCGCAAACTCCTCCCTCAAAATTGTAGGTGTGTTATAGCGGATCCCAATGCCAAGTTTCTCCGAGTCGCGAGCAACATGATCCATCCGGTGCCAAGGATGCACAACATCACGATCCAACCACCTCAAAACCATAGGCGTCAATTCAATTATGACGTTTCCAGCTTCGTTTTACGTTCAATGGCACATCTAACAAACACACGGACCCAGTCTTCTTATACCTGGCCAAAATCATCTGCTTGTTCTTCAAGCTTATTATTCCAGGTTTTCACCAACCACTTAAAAACACGCAAGCTTAGGGGTACGAGGCGAGGGATGTTTTCTTTGTCATAGCTTGTTAATGTCGACGGGAGCTTCAGGATTTCTAGCATCGTAAAGTCAGTCAGGTCAAGATTGTTGATATCTCCAGAACCCAGATCTTGAATTAATAGCTCGCGCAAGTTGGCCATTTGGATTTCCAAAATGGGCTGCATCACTGTAAAGCTCCAATTGGTAAAGACGCCGGATTTTCCAGTGCTCCAAGCGCATAAAGGTCGGCATGATAATCTCTGAAGCTTGGCTGGCCACCTGATTAAAACGTCAAGAGCTTCAGGACTTTGACCATAGCGTTTGAGTTAGATCTTCTTAATGGGAGCAGTACCCTCGCAATCCTTTGTCCACCGTCAATAAAGCCCGAATGGCCAAATTATTGATTCTTGCCCATAATGCCTACCAATGCGAAGTGTCACTACCGCCTCTGATATCGTGTATCTCGAGGGTTGGCAAGTTTGTGCCGCATTTCTCTGTATCAGCAAGACCCTTGAGTACAGAAAGTAGTGAACGAATAACCCTATAAGCTCCAAGTGTCGTCAATCTTGGAAGGCAGTTAAGCGCTCTGCTGATCATTGTAGACAAATTGGATGATTGAATGCCTTCTTTCGTCATTCCATACTACGAAATACAAAGTCGAGTTGTGCAACTGAGCCAGTTGAGGAACTAAAACGCCAAACCCAGCGGTGTAATAAGTCGTTCTCTCCCGCTATCAAGACCTATCTCTATTTTTCGACGATGCTGTCGTATATCCGAGTTATTGTTCAATGTCGTGTGAAGCAATACGGTCGAGTTTTGCGGGTAAAGTCCTTCCCCTCTGACACCAAACCCTATATCAAGTTGAAGAGAGCCCTGAGGTATTGCAATATTCATGAGGCACCGAAACACCCTTGGTAGCCACCGCCACTGAGCGGGCTTTGCGACTTGAGGATATGGCATTTGATGGACATTCTGAATCGATCACTGATATCTCTTATGATAATAATCACTTGCAAAGTGTCACCACTAACAATTTGTGGCACTCTCTCACAGCGCCCTATAGCACTGAATATGAAAGTTAGCTCAGTTATGAACCGTAATTAGAATGGGAACCCACCAGAAGAAATCGTGATTCAGTGTTCCATGGCATTACTCTGCATCACTCTAACACGCCTTGAAACTGACATCTTCCCCTGTACAGCATTATAAATACCTCCTTGACATTCTTGATTCTCATGCGAACTATACCGTTACTGGACTTTACGTACTTATTCAATTCATACTGGTTTTGCAATATCTCTTCTATACGCCATGAATAACAACCAAACGGCCGCAGCTTCCCTCCAGGCAGGCGATGAACAAGACGCACACGCCAATGCTGTTCGAGAGAGATGGCTGCGCGCAATGGCCGAACACACGAAATATGAGGGCTTTCGCAACAGAATACGCAATTTTCTCTTGAACCTCAACACCATGATAGAATCGTTGCAAATTAATTCCCGCAATGCTGGACCTGATACCGACCTCGGCAAAGCTATGGCGATATTAAGTCAGCAGATGTTTACAAAGACGAGAGAGATGGATAGAGCTGTCACAGAGCTCAACGGTATATATACACAAGTTGATGTTACAAAACATCTTGTCGAAGCGTATCTCGAACATGGAAGTGGATTTGACATTGGGAACTTTCCGGGGACGCAGGGAGCGTTACGATATCTGGAGAAGTTCGAGAAGGGAAATGCGGAGCTGAAACTGATGTGGGAAGGGTTGATGGCTTGCTCGAGACGACCAAATATGTATTCGCATGTTTCCAGGAGGCAAGTTCGTTGATTGTATTCACAGTCGCTCTTGTGTGATGCCGCGTTTAGTTTGGTAGTATTAGCACCTGGATCCCATCAACAAGGTTATAGACAATACATTATTAGTAATATTATATAAAATACTATGACTACAGCTCAGAAGCTGGTATTGTACTTGAAACCGCCCATTCGGTCTCTCAGAACACCCTCCGGATCAGCCTCAAGCTGCAATTCCTTAAACTTGGCGTAATCCTTATAACTCCCCGTGACGTTCTGATCATACATAGCATCATTCATAAACAACGGAAGATACTCATCTGTCGATCTTCCATTCTTCTCAATCCACTCGGGAACCTTATCCTCGATCCAGGCCGTCAAGTCCTTTGAGAACTGACGAACAGTATCGTCGTACCGTTTCTCGACCCAGGCGCACTGAATCTCGAGAAGAACACGGTCTGGATCGTTGGCAGTGAATCCAATGGCGTTTCCGCCGCGTTCCTCGGTGTGTTTGCCGATTGAGGAGGGGAGAGATTGGAAGTCGACGGAACATTGGGAGGCGAGACCGCGGAGGTTTTTGAAGTAGGTTTTTGTGATCTCAACGAACTTGTCGGTGATTTCAGCGTATACGCTTGAGTCGTCGGGGAAGTATGGGGTGGTGGCGGTCTGAGATGTTAGTTGAGGCTACATATTGAGGGAGAGGCTGCTTACTCTAAATGAGATTCTCGAGTTCAACAACGAAACTCCAGCGCCGTTGGACTTGAGCTGATGTGTCATTAGCATTGGTGCTTTCCAAGCATGATATCAAGAGACTTACCAGGTCCGGATACGACTGTGTCTTTGTAGTAGAAAGCGTCGACTTGATCTTCAACAAATCGGCAAAGGCTCTATTGGTAGGAGGTTTCTCGCCATCATAGAAGTAGAACAGAAGGTTAATCCTGCTCCTTCCAGTGAGGATGAGACTGGTAACAATAATAGCTGCCTTTGGATCCTCGTTGCTGTATGGAATGAACTTGTGCATCGCTTTGTAGAGTTCATCTGTCTTGGACTCATCGTAGGTGCGAATACCGCCCCAGACATTTCCGATGGGGTAGGCTTTAACGGTGAATTGTGTTACGATGCCCACGATTGTTAGTTTTATCTTAATGGAGAAGGTGTTGGGACTGACCGAACTGGCTTCCACTGCCTCTCAATGCGACAGCAAGCTCGGGCTGAGTTTTTGCATCGACGTCGATGATTGTGCCATTCCAGTTCACCATCTCCCTGGAGATAACGTTCTGTGTATCGTTAGCGGAGTCGTTTCAGTTTCGGGTTGGATCATACATCAGCAGCCAGACCGTATTGAGCGCTCAAGAAGGAGATTCCACCTTGGGTGAGGAGACCTCCAACACCATTGAGAGCCATGACATTCTTGATGGTCCAGTTGTTGCTCATGGAGCGCAGCGGGATACGAGTCTACTCTTTTCAATATACCCACCTTTCGATCAGGCCGTGGCTGTATAGCTCACCTCCGCAGTGATGGATGAGATGAGCGAATAAAATTACCGCTCGGTATTGATAACGACATGCATTGAAGTTTACGGCACAAGATAATCAACAATGTGATAAGGAGAAAATAGCAAGTAAAGAAGTTCCTACTTAACTACGACAAAGCTCCAGGTAATAATATACCTCTTCCGATTGGGACTACATTGCCACAACGCAGGCGTTTCTCCTACCATTTGCGTCAACGACTTTGTGGGCATAAGACGTAATGGCAGCACTCTCACAGAACCTCATGGTCTTAATAGAGGAGCCACATATACCCCGCACTGCATTCCTAATAAGTGATAGCTGCAAATAGATTATAAGAGGCCCATTGGTGCATCAGAGACATATGCTAACAACGTGGTAGTATTTAACTCGCTACAGAGTAAGCCTCGACAAGCCTCTTTAGCTATACAAAAACTCAAGCCACTGTACTTCTAGGAACTAATTAATTAGCACTATCCCAGCCCCCCAGTGCAGAGCAATAATAAATATTATCTTTTATATGCTCTCATAGACTAGTTTGTAGCCTAACTTATCTATACATATGGTGCTAGTTACTTAATAGCAGGTCTCTCGTTGGTTGACTTAAACATGGCCTGGTTGTTATTGTTCAATTGTGATCCTAGCATCATGGTACCTCGTCCGTGCCCCCAGCTATGGCGGCCTAGACTGATACAAGGTTAACCTCCGAACGGAAACGGCGGTATGATACTCTACATTGTATGCAGCTGACATGGTTCTTACACTTCGTGATTGAGAGCAAAATTTAAATCAGCCAGAGCCCCTTGAAAAAGATGCGTTTTCGGACTCTACGCTAGACAGTCATTCCTGTTGTTGTTACTTTCCACCATCTCTTACCTTGGGTTGTATACACTTTAGAAATGTCTTCAAGCGACATTCTCGATGAACTTGGGACGCAAAAAGTCGAGTTCATCAATCATGCTCGATCAAGCGTCTATAATTACGTCCGACAGCAGCATAGGCGCGAATTAGTCCGCATAATTGAAAAGGATGCCCATAGTCCTGGGCAGCATCGAATACACTGTCCTGGGGTAGACTCATATCTGATTGTCTTGAGCTGCTTCTGTGCCAAGAAGTCGTACAATGGACACGACCTAGACTCGGTTCTCACTGATCCCGTTGTTGAAGTCGTCTGTAACTGTTATTCCGAGCTGTTGCAGAGAAATTCCGACGAGGTGAATGCGTACCTGACTCAGAAGATTCTAGCCAACGAGATTGTGTTGCAGGAGACATTGAAGATTGTGATGGGTGAACTGAGCGCCAAAGGTCTCAAGCTCTCACAAGCGAAACTGGCTACGGTAATCCACGATGCCATGAGTCAGGCCGTCCTGCACGCAGCGCACTCAAAGCTCGGAATGGTTGTAGGCCAAGGTGTCAAGGTTGCTGCTGGCTCCACGACCGGTCATTTTCTCGCAAACATGCTAGTCAAAGCGATAGCTCACCATGCCGCAACCATCACTGCCCATATCATGAGTAACACCATGGCCGCTGCGGCAGTCAAGGTGGCTGCAAAGAAAATCTGCGTCGTTGTTATCACTGCAGTTGTTGTGAAAACCCTAGCAACGAAACTCGGGATCACGAGTGTAGGGAGCGCGATGGGCGTCATAGGATGGACATTTATCGGTGGATATCTGATGGTGAAACTCATCGGACTCCCGGAAGAGATGGCGGAAAAGGTTTCAGACGGCATAAGCGATACTCTCAACAATACCTATCGACCTTACTTGCAGCAAATTTTGAACAGTTTGACGGAATCTGCGTCAGACCCGAAGAAGATAGCGGGTTTGATTACCTCAGAGATGATGGATCTAAACGATTTTCAGAGGGAACTTGAGCAGGGTGTTGATTATTCTAACAAGGACCTCCCTATACTTGAGAAGGGAGTGAAGAAAGGTGTTCAGACACTCTGGGGTTCGCTCTTTGAAAGGCGTTAACTGAGTTCTGTATCTAAAGACGATTTCTTCTCTAGAATAGTTTCATCTACTATATATTACTCTTATTTATCACAGAACAAGTAACTTTCACAAGCGCACCAACGTCTTGACACCGTTCCCAGTTCGTCGACAATCGCGACTCTAAATACTGGCTATCTCAGAAAGAAATAAATCTGGCCCAAATAGTAGCTTGCTATTTTCAATGGATTCACCATCTCAAATGGTGACCGTGATCTTGACCCGTCAAATATCACATGAACTGTTCTCCGCAATCGCCATTAACAAACCCTTTCACCGAGCGGCTCAATGACCTTCCTGTTCTCCCCCGAAAACTTGTACACGAGGAAGCCTTTATCCGTATTCCTCCCGGCCGCCTTGCTGAACACGAGGGCTTCGGGAGTGACCTTACTCATACTCTGATTTATCACAGATTTTGCGAGCAGCTGGATTACCCTCTGGCCAATGGTCTCGATTAATACCCCAGACACTTCTGAAGCCTTTTATCAATGCCTTGGACGGAGTCGGAAGCGTTGTTGCCAGTGATACTGCAGGGCAACAAGCACTATGCACAGCCAGATGACAACAAGTCTGAACAACCTTCTCACCGGTCCTTCTAACCGCCATTTCACCTTGTATCTTGGACAAATCCTCTCTGTATGGGCTTTGAAATCAGCTGTCGGCTTATGTAAGTCGACCATTGCTTGTTGCACCGTCGAGAATGAAGCAAATGAGTGATGATTGAAAGACCGATAGTATGAGCTACATGGTACCTACTGGTTGATGAGTGGCCGATATGCCTGTTTTGGTGTGGGGGTCAAGCAAAAAACGGCATCGACTCTTGTTTGTGGACTCCATTTGGTCGTGATGTCATTAATGCTCAGAACGCTACGACAAGTTCAATCGAATCTCTTTCGTCTGTTGGTCTGGTATGTCAAACCTGTCTTTTACATATATCCAGCAGAGTACGAAGTTAGCTAATAGTTAAGTAACAGACGCTTTCTGTGAGCTCTCTGTGTCTGCCATTGGATTGAGCCAAATCGTTGACATATCACGAGTACCGATATCACGAGCTGGATGTTCTGACAGTCAAGCCGACGGTGTCACATTCGAGCTGCGCCCTCCTATGCTACTAAATCTACAATTGCTTCAGTGATGTGGACAGTTTTGTGGCAGCCTGGGCACGAGTTGTTGACACCGTTGATGTCAAGGCGTCGTTTACCTCTCGGGCCTGTCTTGGCCAGTAATCCGGTATGTCACGACAAAAGACCAACAAATTGCCTGACTTGTCAGTCTTGCAGATGCACTACTACGACGATCATCAGCAATGTTTGCAGGGTAACCCCAGATCGTTCCTCGTGACAACCTCGTGGCGTCAACCTCTTCGTTTGGCCCCATGATCGTCACAAACATTACCAGAACTCCACCATCACGTCGACCAACATCCTCGTTAATCTAATTTTCCATAAACAAGAATCAAAATCGCTCAATATTACTTTTCTAAAACTAAAATCAGAGTATTGTCTATTAAATCCATCTCGCCAACACCACCAACCCCAAAACCCAACCTATCAACCCCCCAAAGCTCGCACCAACCCTCCTCCCCGCCAACAAACCACTCGCCGTATTATTCCCCCAAAGCCACGCCACTGCCCCAGCACCATCCTCATCATCAATACTACAAACCATCCTACAAACATTCTCATCCCCCCTCTTCCTCAAAAACCTCCCCTTCGGTCCAGCGTCATCTCGCTTGCGCTTATCAGAGGTAGCGCTGGTGTTGTACAGGAGTTGAAGCCACTGCATCTCCATGTATGCTTCTTCTCCCGTCGTCATGTTCTGTGTCCAGACGCCGCCGTCACCCCATGTGTTGAAGATCATGAGGGACGGATCGCGGGGCACTTGGAATGAGATGTTGGCGACTTGTTTGCCGTTTGCGTACCAGATTGATTGGGTTGGTGTCCAGTCCATGCGATGTTCTAATTACCCATTCGTTCCACTTGAGACCATCAGGGAGTGTTGTGTTGCGCGTTGCTTTGGGGTAGACTTCGCCTTCGACGCTGTATCCTGGATGATTCGTGTAGTGAATCCGATCGTAGTCTTCACGAGTTAGAATCTCCATATCGGCTTCTTGGACGTTCTTGATCTTATCGGCGGGTACGTATGTGAACATTGCCATGCAAGCGCCTGGTGCACCTCTCACACGACCAAGGAATCTGACCGACAGGAGCTGAAAGCGATCAACTGAGTCAAACTCAGATGCGACTTGAAAGTCTTCTTGTCGGTTCGTTCGCATGGAGAGATATGTTTCTGACGCTGGCTTCTTGTCTGGGTTGGTCCGGATGTAGACGTTGTTTGCCGAGTTGACCATTGGAAATCTCGCGCCGTAAGCAAGAGCATCGTGACTCCTTCAGTTGCTCCAGCTTTGAATGGACCAAAAGTTCTTCCATTCCTTCTTCTTGAAGTATTTGCTCGTAACGTCTGCTTCAGCCGATGCATTCTCTCCAGCAATCGTATTCGGGATTCCAGCGTAGTCTCCAAGATTTCTAAAGTCCCAGAACCGATGTTGAGTGTAATATTCTGGTTCAATGCCATCTGTCAGGTAACAATCGCATTGATCAGCCTCCCAATCTTCAGGCTTCGTCTCCGTCGCATTGTCTTGCGCTCTCGTCACTGCGATGAGCGCGAAAAACGCGAATTTTCGTAAAATCACCATGTTTGTTGATGATGGTCGTGCATCAATTGCGACATGATCAACGGGCAGATCAAATTTATGAATAAATTAAGGCTGTGTTAAGGGGTGTGATCTAGACTGAGACGAGTGATGCAAAGATCGATAGTGTCGCCGCTAGCACCGAATCACCGTTCCTAGCGAGCCAGAATTGTCGATTGTTTATGCCGTTTTGAGAATGGTTTAATGGCAATGAGCGTGAAAACTGCGCAACGGAAATATTTTTAATTAATTGTCACGCGGGAGAGGCCAAGAAAGTCCATTTGCTCTTGGCGATAATTGGTGCATTTGAGAGAAAATTGCGTGTTATGCTCGTGTTGAGAGATGCCCCAGAACGCCACTGACAACTGTCACAAGGCTGATGGTCGGCAATCAGAGCAGACGTGATATCACTCATGAAGAATTGTCTTGAATTCCATGTATCCCTGGTTTCCGTATTACACATGCCAGTCGATGAAGTTAAGCTTGTTTTTGAGACATGCAACGGTCTGGAGTCTGTAACATTGAGCGCTACATCCCTCAAGCCACTTGATTCACGCATGAATTTAGGCTTCGTGGGTTTATCACCATCTTCAACTGGGGCATCTCAGCTTGAGGATTCCAAGCATGCACGCGTTCTCTCGCCATCAATCCTTTCGCGCAGCTCATCTCAATTTACAGAATATCTAGTAAGCATAATTAATATTCATAGATATTCGTGACTGGTTGGCTGTCTGCTTATACTCATGCCCAATTGTTAACTTTTTAATTCCCATCGCTTACCCTGAACACTGAGGTACAACACTATCTGTTATCTTATCCCATATCTTATCCCATATCTTATCTCCCCAATACAGCTAGCTCAGGCCTCTCTTTGCTCCAGGCTGAAAATTGGCGGGAGGGAGCCCAAGACGACGAAAAATGACATATAAACGAAACACCAACAACATCCACGACCTAACGGAGAGCGGCTCAGTATACAACGCTAAATCTCACAATTCAACACATCACATTTCTTACCACCTTTAGCGAAATGAAGTTTTGTATTGTCGCCCTAGTGCTGAGACGCGTCATGATGTGATAGATCACACGGACTCTGAACGCGAGATCAACAGACCGAGCGCGATGATGGCCGGAGAAAAGGCATCAAGAATGGAACGTGATATCAAGAGGAGGACAAGGAATGCGTCAAGTGACCAAGTTGAATCAAGATGCATATGAAGCGGAATGAAGAAGATGTCAAGATGTGTATTACTCTAAGCTATTACTCTTGTGACAAAATGAAAATCTAACCAACCCATTTTCCTACGCCAGCCAAAGAAACAATCGCACAAAACAAATGGAGTTCTCAATCATTTGCACCAACTCTCAACACGAACACCCTCCAACTCTGCCAGCAGAGAAAAGTCCATGTTATGCTGCTTCATAGCCACAACAATCACATCAAATGTCTCCAAGAAGCTCTTGTTCCAATCACCCTCACCAAGACGAGGCACTTGAGGAACAGCTTCTTGCTTGACCAGAGCATCGGCCCAAGTGAGGTCAATCTGAGCACCTGAGACAGCCAAACTTCGAACAAGGTCAACACCAGGTGAGTTGTCAAGCTGAGACTGACCAGGCTTGAAACCAAGACCAACGACAAGCACGCGTGAGCGACGTTCGGTGATGGGGAGTGAGCCAATGAGACGTTGGGCAAGCTTGGCGGGTCTGTTGTTCATGGCTGATGAACAGGCTTCAAGTAGGGGGAATGAACTGTTGGAAAGGAGATAGTAGGGGTTGACGGGAATGCAGTGTCCACCGACACCGACGCCAGGGGCATAAGGCATGTAGCCGAATGGCTTGGTAGATGCTGCGGAACAGACCTCGTAAGGGTCGATACCATGAGGGATACAGGCATCGGCCATTTCGTTGGCGTAGGCGATACAGACCATGCGCTGACAGTTCTCGTACAGCTTCATCATCTCGGCGACTTCAGGCTTGGAGACGGTGACGACGTTGTCAAAGATGGTGGAGTATATGCGCTTGATGGCATCGAGGGAGCCGGGGAGGATGTCATCAAGACCTGAGATGATCTTGGGGATCGACTTGACTGGGGGTTCGGTTCGGCCTGGGTCAACACGCTGTAGTTACGAGTCAGTAAGAGTCATGTTGAGGAGAGATGATTGATGAGTAAAGGTGTCACATACCTCTGGAGACATGCCAGCAAAAAGTCCAAGTCTCTTGGCGATGGGTCCGACCAACTCACGGGTCATACCAACAGCAACAGAGCTCTCAATGACAATAGTTGAACCCCGACGAGCAACCTGACAGACCATCTTGAGAGCATCGCGAAGGTATGAAGAGTCAATAGTCTTGTCAGGTCTCAGGAGTGTAGGCACCGAGATGAGAAAGTGGGTAGCAGCGACAAGATTATTCTGAGTTCGTGAGAAGGTGACATTCTCATTGCCCTTGAACTCTTGTCGAAGATCTTGAATGCGTCTCTCGGAAACGTCAAAGCCGATGACTTGATATCTTGATGAGAATGAGCTGACGAGATGTGTTCCGACATAACCGACTCCAACGACTGCTACCACGGGGATATCATAGGGAGTGACATCGGCAGAGACCTTGAGGGCAAGGTCTGTTTCTGAGGGGACGGAGCTCAGGGGAGGAGTGTCTGGGTAAAAAGGGGATTCGGAGGCAGAGTCAGAGGGCGTCAACATGCCAGTGAAATCCTCCATCTTGGCAGTAGGTTCAACCATTTTGAGTCAAACAGTAAAAAACAGAGCGAGTATGAGTGAGAAAGATTCAGCAATGATCCACCGCCTCATACAACAAGGCAGCTCATCCCCAACATCTTAAGTACTCCTCCCTTCAAGGCCCAGACCACCACTTGCCAGAACTTCAGGCAGCCTCATCCGTCTTCACCATACTCAATTATGCACATCATTGCATCAGCCTGACCGGTCAGACCGAGTGAAAATCTCTTCCAACACTCTGAAGCCTGGCAGATGGCTTGTGAGCCTGCTCCGGTGTGCTGGAAGCTCAAGGACGCCACCGAGAAGAATAGCTTGAACTCACCTGTGCGGTTCCACTGAGGATCCCGGTTCATGCTAATTGTGAATAGCTTCTAATAGTCCGCGGTGTGGATTGGACCATCTGAGCCTCGTTCTTTTTCAAATTGGTAGTGAGACTGTCTGGTTGAGTGGCACTTCCATGATGAGCACGTTTTCGACGGACTGGCCTGTGGAGCCCTCTGCAAAACGGACACCGTACACGAGAAAAGTCCGTTGGGCCAGGTAATACCTGTTATTGATGAACCGTGCAGTTCATGAAAATTTCCTAAATGGTAGAGAAGCCTGAAGATCGAACAGGGAAAAAGTGACAGGGACTATTGATTCAGCCGAGCCCGCAACCAGAAGTTGTGCTATGAACACAAAAAGTGGATTATCAAACTCGAGAATAAGTCCGGCCTGAGATGATTGAGCAAAAAACAAAACAAAAAATCAAGCTTGTTTACCGGATCTCCCCACATACCGAACCAATTCGGAGCGTGCGTCGTTGAAAGTTGAGTGAGTGTACTACATAGTATGTTGACCGATGTTCTGGATTTTTCGGCTGTTGATCCATTAGATCCGTCTGGGAAGATTACAGGGGCAGGGGGGTGAATTAAGCCTCCTTCGGTTTAGATTCACGGCATGTCAGGGGTGGATTGATGCAACGGGCACTAAAATAAACACGGCAAAGACGGAACTTTGCCAAGATGAGAAAAAAAGCAACAACAAGCGAATCTGCCGCATTACAGCACGATTGTCCATCATTGAGAGAACAAGACCGTCACTTCTCATAAACGAAAGAAGAAAAAAATGCATGAATCTATGATCTGGGGCTTGACTTTTTCCCATGCTGCACAACTGGAATGCGGCATGACTGGTGAGACACGAGAGGACCTTTTTCTCTGTGTGTCTCAATTCTCCTTTTGGTCTGGTAGGCACTTGGCATTAAGATCAGCCTTAAAACCAAGACGGGATTGACGTGGATCCTTGTTAACGGCTTGGGTTGCTAAGTTGACGCATTATTTCCATTTGTGGCAAAAGAGGCTTGAAGTGAAAATTTGATGGTTGTCATTGCGCAATAGACATTTCAATAGAGGTTGCTAAAGCTAGATTATTTGATCAGAATGTCATTGAATGACGATTGAGGCTGGCTGATGGTCACTCTAAATCTCTCAGCAAGTTCACTGGACTAATATGCCGTTGAAATTGAGATGAGCGATAAAATCTAAGCTTAATAAAGGTGAGAACGTTAAACGCCAAGGTTAATACGAGAAATCGTACACTGGCTTGGAAAGGTTAGGGCTTGATTTTATCCCTCATGAAGCTCAGGTTCCCGTGCTACTCCCGTCTCAACCGATTGGTTTAATTGGTGAAAAAGGAGGTACGGGAATCCCAAGAGGTTGGGAACTTAGCAGGGGCGAGTCACCAAAACTTGTCGATCCTGATGTGACGCTCAACTCTGTTTCTTAGTGGATGACCAGAGTTTTTCTCGTGCCTGAATATTTTGTGCAAGTGAACAAAATATGCAATTACAAGGGTAGTGAAGAAGATGTTCCGAAATCGCTGGCTAGATCGCGTTAGTGACGCAGATCTTTGCATTAGCGCTGTCTATAATAGAGCCGACGTCTCAGCCAATCAGACTATCGGGACCTCATCGTGCTGGATCTCTTTTTGAGAGAAGAAAAATGATTGAGGGATCCATGACTTGTTCCCGCTCACCCGCAACGTTACGCTAATACGGCGTAACCTTAGAGACATGTTTCTTTAGAGTTAGTCTTGGAGAAAGAAAAAACGGCAATTTACTCATTTGATCCCCTGGCTAGAAGACTGGTAATAGTGCGCATTTCTATTTCGGGTTTTTCATACAATATTATGGAAAATTAGTGCATCTACGGGTTAACGACCCGGTGTGTCGAAGTGGATCAATATCCTACCAGGGTATGAGGATCGACAGCAGGGGATGTCTTCTTTTACCGCTCAGGAGAATTTGTACCGTCGATCCATTTACCCAGCAAGGTATGAAGCTTGTTCCATGACCATGTGTTGGCAGTCTCGATTGGTCTCTTGATGTTGCCATGTCCTGAACCCGAGCCGCAATCCAATATTTATGCCTTTCCCCTTACTAGTGTCTGGCCGATCCAAAAATGGTTTCTCTGTGCCGTCTCCTTTTGGCCCTGACGACAGAGGAACTAGACTCAGCCAAGTCACTCTCAACTCCCGTGACCAAGACCAAAGCTACCGGGAGCCGTGAAGTGGATACCTCGTCTATTACAGCAGACTATTGATACAAGCTTCTTCTTTTTTTTAACATCAGCTGGCCCGGCCCAACTCGATGGTCACTGCACAAAAAAAGCACATGCCATCGATCCAGACCTCTGGTAGGTATCCAGCCGAGAAGATCTATAGCAAGGGTCTTGGCCCGAGCATCAGACCCCGAACGCCTTGACAACGGAGAACTCCAGCGCTGCCAGCTGGGCCTCAGCCAGCCATGCTGTTCCTATTCAGACCTGAGGCTGAATGGCTAGATGTCTCTGGTCCGTTTAGCGCAGAGGGACTATTGTTTGCGTGCGCGGTGAGACAAATGAAGAAGAAAAAAGTCTTCTCTCAACGAGGAAGCATGTGTTATTTAGTTGACGACTTCACGGGTAATTTGACGCTTTTCTCTCTCTTCATCCTTGGACCACTGCAGACATACGCACTGCTTTTACCACATTCCACCTTGTCCACTCGTTCCTTGGTGTTTCACGAAATTCGTGTCCTTCCTCTTCTCTTCCTTCTCACGTCCCCTTTTGGATAACGTGGTGTCACGATGGCTTCTCTAAACACTGATACTGCTCGTTCCATCCTCATTGGCAAGCAAAAGGTTTGTCACATGCTTATACCCATCTCCCCCCCCCTTGACTGACATCTCCTGAAACAGGACCAAGTCCATGCTCATGCCAAAATCGTCCATGGCAAAGCCCGCTCCAACGGTTCAGATGTCTCAGACACCGAATACCCTACCGTTCCTATCCCCGCCTTCCTCGCCGACGAAGCTTCATCAAACGACAGCTATCCTGCTTCAAAACCCCCCTCTCTGAGATCATCATGGGGTCCAGAGTCGGTCGGTACACCCGACACCAACACCACAGCGCCCGCTTCGGTGATCGGACACTCTGACTCAAAGGGCCACGATCTCATCGCTCCTATTCCTCGTCTTCCTCTCTCAATTAGCAATAACAAATCTGTCGGCTCTCGCTCTGATGCTGGCCACTCTTCTACTCCTTCGGTTGATAACGAGATCACACCTGTTCCTCAACCCTCGGCTGAGCGCGATAATGCTCCCGAGTTCAAGAAGGATGGTGCTGATCAGGCTAAGCCCAAGGTTGAGACTGCCGCTGAGGATGATGTTGGTAATGCTGTCTTGTTGAAGCGCGGTAAGAGAAAGGTCACTACTCAAAAATACATTCTCACAGCTGGTCTGATTGCAGTCAAGTAAGTTCATCTCACTTCATTCATCTCATCCCATCTCACTCATACTGACTCACATCTCAGCTTCATGTTCATCTTTGCCAGTTGGTATTGGCCCAGGTACTACTTCATCTACCTCCCCTTCATTTCCTTCCCCCTCGTCCTCAACTGTGTCATGATTGCTTCCATCGCCGTCTTCACCTTCATCCACTGGGTCAGTCCCGAGAAGCAAATCAAGCCCGAATCCCCCGAGAACATGGTCTACGTCATTCCCTGCTACAATGAGACATTCGAAGAGTGCACTCGCTCCCTCGACTCCCTCGTTAGCCAGACCGGTCTTGAGGACCACAAGAAGGGCATCATGGTCATCTGCGATGGTCGTGTTCGTGGTCCTGGTATGACAAAGACCACTGGTGATTATCTCAACGAGGATATCTTCCTTCATCAGACACAGAGGAAGAAGATTCGTGGCGCTTACACTGCTTGGGACGGCCAGGAGATGGACATTGAGATCTCCAAGGGCTTCTACAAGGGTATGCCCTTCTACTGCATCGTCAAGGACCAGAACCAAGGCAAGCGTGATAGTCTCATTGTTATTCGATCATTCCTCTACAAGTTCAACACCCGTGCCCAAAACCCTAAGTCCATCTTTTCACGCGAGTTCCTTAACTCCATGACCAGCTGGCTTGAGAATGAGGTCAAGATGGACAACGTCGATCATCTCATTGGAATGGATGCCGATACCGTCTTTGAGGACAAGTGTGTCACTGAGCTTCTCAAGGAGTCTTACTACCCCAACACTGTCGGCGTCTGCGGTTATGTCGCTGTTGACTTCAAGGATGGTAACTGGAACCTCTGGTCCATCTACCAATCTGCTGAGTATACCATCGCCCAAGGTCTTCGTCGTCTTCATCAGTCCATCGCTACCAAGAAGGTCTCTTGTCTTCCCGGCTGCTGCCAGCTCCTCAAGATCTGCGACGAAACCTGTGGCGATCTCGTTCTCATCGACCTCTTCGGCTACTTCCCTAAGCACATGGACGGTATGCTCAAGCGTATCCGTGCTACAGCCTCAGAGGATCGCAACCACATTTGCCAATTGCTCGTCACCTTCCCTCACGCTCAGACTCGCCAGGCTCTTCAAGCCCGAGCTTACACTGATGTCCCTCACTCTTGGAACGTCTTCCTCTCTCAGCGTCGTCGATGGACTCTTGGCGCTACTAGCAATGATCTTCTCCTCTTCTGTGCTTGGAACACTCAATGGTGGGAGCGCATCGTTGCCTTCTCTAACGTTCTCACCTGGTCCCTCAACGTGTTCGTCATTGCATCGATTGGTTGTATGATTGTCGCTTTCATGAGTCAACCTTGGTGGTTGATCATGTGTTTCGCTGGTGTCATGATCATTCCTCTTCTTTACTACGTGATCATGGCTACTTGGCTTCCTCGCAACCTTGTTGAGCGTGCTCAGTTCATTCTGGGTCTCGCTGTCTTTGTGTTCTTGGGTCCTTTCCTCAACATTTCTGTTATGCTTTACGCTGTTTTCAACATGGACAACTTTGGTTGGGGCAAGACAAGAAAGGTTATCACTGATGACTCTGAAGAGGAGAAGTCATCGCAGAAGGAGGGTGTTGTCTCCGATAGCAGCTCGGCTGAGCCTAAGGAGAAGACTGCTACTGCAGTGTAGGGTTTGGAGTTTCATAATGGGATGGGCGTAAAAAGGCGACTAGACGTTACATATCAAGAACATACATAAACATTAGATAAACATAATTCATTGTAATACATATCCTGGTTTCCTTTCTCACTTGAATTGAAGTGACTTGCCTGTTAGCGATGCGCCTCATTGTCTTCATTCATCTTGTCACTGTTGGCTTGGATGACTTGAAGCATGTCACATCGCAAGGTTCCCTGACCCAATGATCTGAAGTTGTGTGTACTAACCCGACTGAGAAAGATTTATTGCTAAATCACGTACTTTCGGCTCGGTCGAGATTCGTGCCCTTCTGATCTTGCTCTACAGAACCGCCGGCTCGGAACTCGTGCATCTATGATGAATGACTAATAGAGAGCCAAATGGTGGACCAACCCAACTTGAGGCACATTGTATAGAAGGGAATAGTTCGCTGAACTCTGCAAATGTATATGACATAAAGATGACATCTAGCCGACTCTTGGATCGCCCCAAGGTTCATAATCTTCGCGGCTTCCACGTACAGAATCTCAGATAACATGAAGATCATTACCATCCTCGCCCATGGCAGGACAAGAATCTTCTGTATCAATCTCAATGACACATCCACTCGACGAAGAAATCGCAATCCCGATAAAATCCCAGTTCGTGTTCCCCTCCGCCTTGCCCAAGCTATTCCCACCATTATCCTTGACCTCACAGCTCTGCGGAGTTCCCGCAATGTTGGAGACGCAGAGGAACTTGCGAGGTGCACTCCAGCAAGTCCCCTCAATGGCGAATTCGCGACCATCGTCGATCTGACATGCTGCGTAGCCGCCGGGATATGCTTCAGTGAAGATGGCGTCGCCGTTGTCGTCGATTATGGCAAAGTTACTCCAGTGGCCGTTCTGGTTGCCGCCGTTGTGGCCGGAGATGGTGGAGAAGTCGCCTTTGCTCCAGACGATGCGGAGGTGTTCGGCGATGACGGGAGAGGTGAGAGTTGCGGGGCTGAGAAGGGTAGTGCGAAGAGTGAACATGATGAAGTGTAAATGGTTGACTGGAGATTATGAAAAGATTGTTGAGGTGTAGAGATGGTGGTGAAGAAAGGCGATTGAGGAGGAGCTTCGGAGATATACGTCCCCCGACGGTCTTGGGCAGCCCTCACAACTTGACGAGTCTATTTCCTTGATGTCTTCTTCCCCTTGAGTCTTTTCGAAAGTAGAATCGACTCATGGTAGTAGACCATGCCTATAGTTGAAGGATTCGATCCCATCACTTACACGGAGCCATGTTGGTCTGTCCCAATTCGTCTCTAGCGCTGACATTCTCAGGTGCTGAGCTGAGAAGGATCAGTGCTTTACGACAAT
This sequence comes from Fusarium hostae, assembly GCA_002234235.1. NCBI lineage: Eukaryota > Fungi > Ascomycota > Sordariomycetes > Hypocreales > Nectriaceae > Fusarium > Fusarium hostae. The sequence goes on along the minus strand of NJCR01000426.1, from coordinate 860 downwards.
GTCACGATAAAATTCCGAGGACCTTACAAATTTAGCCAAGTCTGTACCTACGAACCTGTTTTTGGTTTCATTCGAATTTCTATCGGTCTTCTCGCCTCCCCACAGAGCAATGTTTCCGAGACAGCCAATCGGGCTTGTCGACATGATAATTATTTTCCGAGCCTGTAAATCAGCGTGTGACATCATGCTCTCTCCTCTTCATGCAGGTACTGGATTGGATCACCAATGCCGAGGCTCATTGGGGATCTGTTTCGCGATGCCACGTTACGGTGGCAGTGACCTGAAGACTCAATCCAACTTCTGCTTAGTGGTTGAGATGAGCTTCTTGACCTTGGCTCACGATCTTTAAACACAAAGATCTGCACCTCCTGCAAAACCCCGATAAAGCACGTGACAGGAGAATTAGACTACCCTAGAGCCCGTGCACGGGCTACCCCAGAAACCTGGTAATGATTGCCGGTCTTAGATCGTGATTCAAGACTTGATCCGTGGGGATACCACGAACCGAGGTCAGCCTTAACCCCAGCCCAGTTTTGCGCAGTCAGCAGCTCTACAGTGTAAGCTCTCTGGAAAAGTTCATATCCAGAATACTCAAGAGTTATTTAAATCTCCTAGCGACTTATGGTAGACTGTCCCGCGTTCCATATGGCGGCCTATTTTTTGCAAAAACTAGACATTATGTGCAACTATAATTGAATTGCTTCGGTAGAGTTAATGATAGAAACATAGAAGTATTAAGAAGAAATTCATGCAGCGGTCAAGATGTCATTAAGAATATTACCCATAATAAATAGACTGATGTCATTTTGAAGACGAGTAAACCAGCTGAGCTATGGAAGTACAGTGCCGCGCAAAAGTTA